>CM019831.1:6362054-6634554 GCA_009763385.1 Coix lacryma-jobi var. lacryma-jobi | reverse complement strand
CCTTTGATCAAATATAATATGATCTTGGCTGAAGACTGGGAAGTTTTCGTTAAGCAGAGGCAAAGCGAAGAAGCAAAAGCCAAGAGCGAGCAATTCAAAACGCTCAACAAGATGAACACGCAGCCTCACACTGTGGGCATGACAGGGTATGCCGGTAAAAGGCCGAAGTGGCGGGCGGAAGAAAGGGCTGAAGCCGATGCCGGGATAAAGAATCCGTTGTTAGACGTCGATGAACGGGGCCGTGACTACTTCTACGGCCACAAGCCATCAAAGAAGCGTAAGGCTGATCCGAAGATCGAGGAGCTCGAGAAGGCTCTTATTGAGGCCTCTACATCCAAGGACGAAAGCTTCGAGGTTCGCAGGGGCATCGACGTGCTGACCAAGGTGCTTGGAAACCCAGAGCACCGCGGCCGCGTCCGTGGCATGTCCTCGAGGAAGAGTTGGAAGACGGTGGAGTCATGGCAAACAGACCCTGCCAAGGACAAGTCGAGGCAGAGGTACAAAGAAGGCCTCGTAAAGCAAGGCTACGATCAAGCTGTGTCCGAAATGATCAACAAGTCCATACAAGACGCGTTCACCAGCAATGACCCCAAGATGGTGGCGCTCAGGAACTAGATGTTTAGCCAAGCCGGCCTAAAGGTGCCTCAAGCTTCACAAGGGCAGCTATTCATCGAAGATCGCCCAAGGCGTTCGTTCGATGACATCAAGGAAATCACTTTCTGCCACCTTTGGGTGTCGTTCGGCAGGGGAGGGAAGCGCCTGCACGTGGCAGATGGTTGTATAATACCAAAGGATCAAATCTTTGTTTTCACCGAGGAGCATCAGATCCCTAAGGACACTACCATCGTGGTCGTAACGTGGTGTGGGACAGAGTTCGAAGAATATGAATTGCACTATCCCGCTATGACTGGGGTTAGTGTCCTTGGTCAGGCGATCAATTTAGAAGTGCCATGGTGTACTGAAGACATCGAGATCTATGGGAACACGCCAACGCCGACCCCGATGCCGACATCACAACCCTCGTCGGTAGCCGGATCTTGTCCCCCGGATCCGGATGGCGGCGGTGATGATGATGACGATGATGATGGCAAGCAAGACAAGGAGAACAATGAAGCCCGAGGCACGGACCCTCCTGCAAGCCCTCCCATTGGACCGACCAATGCCAATGGAGGTAAGGAGGCAGCACCGGAGGAGAGGACAACGACGCCTCCAAGACATCCGAGCACGAGCGGTCCACAACGACCAAGCTCTTCGACTCCCGACAATCGACCGCCTACCGCCCCGAGCGAAGGAGCGGAATCTATGGATGCAGAACCGAAGGCGAAGACACCGCCGGCCACAAGCGACACATGTGAAAACGAAGTACTGGCCGGAGGTGCGGGGCCGATGACACCACCTACAAGCCAACTGTGCTCCAGCCAGTGTCCTCGCGTGCCAAAAAAGACTACAGACACCGAGGAGGCTAGACCCAAGCGCGCCGCATTCTATACCAAATTTGAAAGGTATATATGCTTATGTCTTGCATGTAATCAATCTATTTATAGGTTTTGAGCTTCTCGTTTTCACACACTAACGTTGCTATCCCATTGTTGTAGACCGAAATCACCACCTCATAGGGGATTCGTCACAGATGAATGCCCCGGCAATTTTGTGAATGGGAAGTTCATGTTACCTCTGGCCCAACTTGCGTGTGACGAGAAGTGGGAGGTACGGAGGTTCCATTTGTGGTATATGCAAGCGGCCAAAGCCGGCCTTTCAAACATCACGACCAGGATTCCGGTAGAGATCTTTAACTTGGGCACAGATGTTCAACTCGTCTTGGAATTCGGAGACATGCATAGACTACTGCGTAGGAAGGACCATGACGTCGCTCACCTCACCTTGTTTTCTATGTAAGCGGATTACCACTTTTCACACATCTCCTGCATTCGTATAGGTACCTTGTCAATTTAACTAATGCCATGAGACGACTTGTACTTGCAGGATGATGGCCCATGTAAGCAACGAATGCAACCTTGGTGTGCTCTATCTCTCTCCAATGCTTGTTGCTGAGAAACAGATCATTGGATACGAGAAACCAGACAACCACCCTGACCTTGTTGACTTCACCAATCGTCAGAGAGATAACAAACGCAAAAAGGCCATTGACGCCGAGAAGTTGAAAGTGGGGACATACATCTTAGGAGTCATGAAGAAGGTCAGGAGAGATGGTTGTATCCTCGCTGCCGTCCACTTTGGGTAAGTCGAAAGCATGTATGTTGATGGGATAAGTGGCTACCTAAGATCATCCATGGTCATCGTAGTCTTTGTTTTGTTCGAATGGTGCAGCGAGGGCCTCCATGGGCACTAGATTGCATTCATCATCTATCCTCAGGAAGGTAGAGCCTGCATATTTGACTCATTGAGGCATTCAAACAAAGCAGGGTACAAGCACTTTGAAGATTGCTTGAGATTGTAAGTCAAGGAACTTCATATTAGTTAATTTTTATCATACGTTTTACAACTTTGACTAACACTAGTGGAGTACATATATACAGCGCTTATAAGGAGTACGTAAAGGAGCCAAGTGAATTTGATCGAAGGACAGAGAAGTTCAAGAAGAAGCATGGGAATAGAATCAAAATCAAGCGTCAGTTCCCGGTACGTTTACTTGAAGCTTCACTTATACTTTTTCCCACACCATGCATATATTATCGATCTATACCAAAGTGTTGTAATGCTTGTGTATCGTGCAGTGTGCCAAGCAACCACCAGGGACAACTTTGTGTGGGTACTACGTCTGCGAATACCTAAGGGCCTGCAGGAAGTACAACGGTAGCTGGCGGCAGCTCAAGAAAGCAACTGAATGGTGGGAAAGAGAGCAGAGCAATCAACATAACTTCGATCAAATAGTGGCAGACATGTGCAAGTTTGTCATTGACCGTGTAGTGCATGAAGGGCAACCGTTCTTTGATACAGATGCCCCGTTAGCACTGCTTCCCAAGTACGAGAAGCTCAGGAAATGGAGCACCATGCTACGCAAAGAGATGAAGGATTATATGTACATGGACTTCGTCAATTAGTTTGTTTGCAATCTGACATGTAATATAACACTTTAACGATTTTGTCGATGTTCTATGGATGACAATGAGAACAAGTTAATGTATGTATGTATACGTATGTGTCATGTGTTATGTCTGTGTTTGACCTGTTAAATATGGATTCGATTATGCATTCAAATATGTGCTGCTGTATTTTTTTAAAACCTAAAAACTTTAACCGTGACGGGCTATTGAGCTCGCCGCGGTTAGTCTAGATTTACTGTGACGAGGCGTCCGCGACGGGCTCAATTGCCCATCACAGTTAAACAAAAATGTCCGTCACGCAAAAGATTTCTGTAGTAGTGTATATCAGTGGGGTTCGGAAATACAGCCGTAATAGACATGCTAGATCAAATCTATCTGCTCTTAGATCAGATCATGATTTTGTCGAATATCTCGAATGCACAACATGTAACAATCGAGATTGGCAAAATAGCCGATGAAGGGCTTGTATCAGCTATTTCCTCTGTTGTGAGCGTGTAAACCTCAGAACAGCCGATACTAAGCATCTTTTAGGCGCATGCTACTTTGTCAATCTTGATTGGGCAAGATGTTGTTTAAAACATGAATAAACAAATTAAAGCATAAAACAACATCGATAACTTAATGAATCTATTAGCTTGCCAAACCAATAGAGCCGATAACTAGTCAAGATCGACTAATAGTAAGAGATTGATCAGAGTCAAGATAGTCTTACAAAAGATGAGCTTAGACCGATAACTAGCCATGCTATAGCTTAACAAGAGTTTGGTCGATGCCAATGCAGCCTTATTACACGATGACACAAGCCATTGGTGAAACTTACAAGCAAACCGGTGGTCGGTCGATGCCAATGCAGCCTTGCCTGGTTGAAGGTCTCGCCGAGATCTACGTTACTCCTACTCCTAGGGTTTTTGGCCGAGGGCTGGTTGTGTTTGATTGATTGGGGATCCTTACAAAATCCGGGTTCTTAGATATTTATAACCCGGTCGACTCCTGCCTTAATACGACTAAGTTACATAATAGGTAAAAATAAAAGACGACTCGGACTTGAACTCCTTGGTTGAGCCCGACATGTCTTCGAAGCCCGTCGTGCTGGTCCACCTGAAGCTTCTGGGCCACCTTCGACTCACACGAGCTTTTTATATCTCCAGGCCGATCTTTTTCCTTAATAAACTGGTTGTTTATGTTTACAAAATATCAAATTTCTCGGTCAAAAATCCAGTGTAAACACATGCCCCCAATTTTGGGATAAAATTTATTTTATTCCAAAAATGTTATTTTCCTTCTTTTAGGCTCCGATCGACTACTTTTATTTCTTAGCCGATCAGCCGAGTTTTTCCTCTCACCCGTCACTGCTTCTCCCAGTTCACAAACCCTAACTCTCAAAGAAGTCCACCGCCATTTGATCTTTGAGCAAAATCCTCTCAAGAGCTCACCTCCAGTGTTTCCGTAAATCAAATGGCGACCCAAGATTCCATCCCTGAGATAAAATTTAAGGTCCCCATCATCCTTCTCCTCTTAACTTTCATTTTTGCGTTCCTCCTCAAATTCTGAATTTTCAGGCGTTCTACGACCAGATTCTTGTCCCAGTTCAGGATAACCCGGATAATTTCTTTCTCGGTCCAGTAGGCAATCTGGATCCTACTGAAGTCATCATTGCTGAAACTCAGAGAGTCCCCTTCAAAAATTCAGACTTCGCTTCAAAGCACTGGGGTAAAACTCCTTTCAGGAACTGGCCATCGATTATTCCGGGCTGGAGAGACTGGCTGATCAAGGTAGAAGCCAAGAAGAAATCAGAGTGGGTTCTTCGTAGTCTAGATCAGTGTATCACTTTGTCTTTAGCCGACATGAAGAGGAATGAGCAAATGCTGAAGGCTGCCTGCTACTTCTGGTCGGGTACTTTCAATACTTTCATGTTCATACAAGGACCCATGACCCCAAATTTAGCCGATGTACACATGTTGACCGGCTTAAACATCACTGGATCTATGAACCCCTACAGCTTTCAGTTCAAACCCTCCATTAAGCTTGGAAGCCTAAAATCTGGTGGGTGGTCCAACTATATTGCTTTCTTCAATACCCCACAATCCAGCGTCTCAGAACGAGAGCACATCATTTTCTTGAACATGTGGCTAGAGAAATATTTATTTTGTGGGCAGAGCTGCGGCCCAACCTCCAACTTCCTGGCTCTGGCAGAAAAACTACCTCTGATTTCAGACATACCCTTGGGAAAGTATCTTCTGGGCGCCCTGTATAGTATGTTGAATAAAACAGCTCAAAGTTTGATGGAAAATGAAGGAATCCCATCAATAACAGGTCCCTGGTGGTTGCTTCAACTTTGGCTTAACCTTCACCTCCACAGGTTGATAAACCCAGATTTGAGGACTTTGTCCTTCCCAAAACTATACCCAGACAGCCAAGAAAAGCTATTGGCCAACGATACCAAAGTGAGAAGGTGCACTTCATTTGGAGAGGCTGCTGCTATGATATCTATTGATGAATCAATTAGCTTCTTTTTCAAAATTTTCTACAAAGATTCCCACTGCTATCCTTGGTTGGTTTCAGTATCCAGATATCACAGATTTTGAGAGTCCATACACTTTCAAATTTCAAAAAGAATGTGATGATGAAGGTTTGAAAATCTTGTGCCAAATCATGAAGTCTTGCCTCCTGCCAACTGAAATTAGACATGGTAGAGAAAAGCCTCCCATGTCTTATGAATTTTATCATCCTGTCATGACAGCCATACAATTTGGTTTTGGCCAACTGCCCCCATCCCTCTATTTTGCTGACAAACTCAGGCCAAGGGAAGCAGTAGACTCTGCTCTAGAGTATGACAGAATATTTCAACTGGAATAATCTGTTTCCCTGAAGATGGTCAAGGAATGGAACTGTAGACCCTTCTCTTCAGTCTCTTTCCAGGACTGGTGGCAGCAATGGAGCACCCATCTCTTTAATAAGGCTGTGGCTACTTATTGTCTGAAATTGGATTCAGACTTCCAGGCAACCGATGAGGTATAATTCAATTTGTCCTCAAATTCAATATTTTTACCAACTGTTCACTTCTGATATATGCCAAATTTTTGCAGGATTTGGTCACCTTGAATCCTCCAGAAATAAATTACAACATATGGTACCCAAATCCAAGGATTGGCTGTGATGCCCTCACAATCAAAACTCTGATGAAGAGAAAAACTCCCGATTTCTCAGGTAATCAAACCCTTAGCACTTTCATAAAAGAAGCTGGCTCTTCTAAGAAACAAAAAACTGGCAAGCCAACTGCTAAGGTCATATCCAAGAAGAAAAGAGACACCTCTGAAAGCAGCCAATCCTTGATCAAAAATGTAAATGCAAAGGTAATGAAAACTTATTTTTTGCTCTCATCACCAAATCTTTGACTCTTTCCATCTTTCAATCTCCAGGAACAAGCTGGTACTCATAATATTGAGTTGTCTCAGGAGCAGGTTGATACTCATCATATAGATCCTGAAACACTTCCTCTTCCCGATTCTGATCAAGAACTCCCCCAACCAGGTAGACCTTTCAACTAACAGCTTGATTTTCTATGGTGGATGTTCTTGAGAGCTGATGAAAAATCTTTTCAGACGCACTCCCTGAACCTTCTCCAACCTTCACCGAGCTTCAAATCAACCCATTTGAACAGGTGCTCCAATCAACACCATTTTCACCTTTCAACATCTCCCTGTTTGTGATTCATTTATACATTATCTGTGTAGGAGCAAGGAGAACCCTCTTCCCCTGTCATCCCTTTTGACTTAGAAGATTATATGGATGAAGGGGAAGAATCTGTACCAGACTACTCCAAGAAACTCTCCGAAGAAACTAAGGCTCGGCTGCAACCATTACTTCCTCTTTTGGAGACCAACATAGCCGACCTGGTGAATGATGCAAGAGGAATCAGAAACATCTTTGACTTGATCAAAGATGACATACCAGATGATCTCAACAAAGCTCTGATTCCTGTTGCTCATATAGAGTTTCTTCGGCCAGAATTCATGGAAGCCAGAGCCAAACTTTCAGCGTGTGAAGCTCAAGTACATCTACCAGCACATGAGCAATGTTGCATCTCTAACATGGTTGCTGCCAAGGACACTATAGATCGACTGAATTTAGACTCCACCGTCCTCATTGGCAACCTGTCATCTCTAGAAGCCGAGAGGGATCAGTTGTTGAGCAGGCTTCAAGTTATCGATGAACAGATCAAGTTGAAGAAAGATAGCTTGGAGAACATTCCTGTTGCTCTTCGTGAACAAAAGAAAAAGATAACACTTCTTCATGGCGAGCTCTAGGATGTTAAAGCCAAGAAGAAACCAATCCCAGGTTCCATTGAAGAGGATCAGAAAAAGATAGCCGATATAGACGCCATCCGCTTGAATGCTCTAAGTGTATTAAAATCTGCACTAAACATGTAATCCAGTCTATTTGCAATTCCTGACCCTTAATCCTTTTTCTGTGTAAACATTCTTCATTGGTTGACTGGCGTCATGGTACTTTATCTTTACTTAGTACTCCGTAACTTCATCAGCTATTCAGCCGATGTTATCCAGACAACTTTTCTTTTAGCCGATCAATACCAGAACGGCCTATCTTTTAGCCGATAGATATAAAAATGGCTTTTAGTCGATTCACCTTAAGATCTAGATCCGAGGGTGCCCCCGAGCAGATGCCTTTTCACCTTCTCGAGTCTTATGTATAAATGCCAGACGCCGACTTCTCGAACACACCGTGCATTCATTGCTTTACTCTTCGGCCTTTTCTCTTCTCACTCACCAAACGCTCTTCTTCCTCGTCTGACGACCGAAGCAATGGCGGATAACCGCGGGAAACGCCCTGCGGAGGCATCGGAGTCTGTGGATGGTCCTCCGGCGACCCGTCATCGTGTGCAGAGGTAATGATTTTCTGTTGCAGTGCCTCTATATGTTCTGAAATCCTTCATTTATTCGAGGAAAAACCCTAACCTTTTCTGCAGTCCTCCTCCTTCGACAATCGACCAAGGCCCTAGCCGACCTCCGTCGGAGTACGAGTTGGCATTGGATGATGGCGCATGGGCTTTCATCCGGAATGTCACTGACACCCGACGCCTCCTGGAGGAGGAGCACCATCGAGCCGCCCGCCTGATGGAGGAACGAGAAGTCCTCTGCGCTCGCCTCAACAGTGCTCTCGAGCACCTAGAGGCGTCCGACGCCAGAGTTGTTGGTATTTTCCCAAACCTTCCAATTCACCACTTTGATTACCTTTTGTATAATAGCATTTAGTGAATCTGTTGGCAACTGTTTGTCAAATACTTAGCCGATTTGTTCTTTGATTTGATCGAAATCGGCTATTTTGTGATACTCAATCTTTTTCCACCCAATTGTAGAACTCCAACAGCAACTCGATTGGCTCCCCGGGCGAGCCACAACGATTGCCGACTTCGTGAATGCACGGGGAGATAATCTGCGGGCGCGCCTGGACGACGTCAGGACGCGCGTCAGGGAGTTGGCCCTCCACACCATCTGTCATGGCGCCACCTTCGCCCTTGCCGGAACCGAACTTAGCGGCACTGAGATCTCCGGGGAAGTCTCCCCCTCCTTCGTCGGAGCCAGGACGAGGGAAGATTTCCGGGAGCTGGTGGAGGAGTTCCAACCCCTGGGGCTTGCCGTGACGGAGGTGTCGCCCTGGAGGACCTCCTGAACAAGCTCCATTTAGATTAGTTTGTTTTTTAATTTTCCTTTTGTGTATCCGGCCTGGTGGGCGAACAAATCTGAACAACAAGTCTGCCCCTGCATCGTCAGGCTAAATAATTCTGTTAAATATCGTTTGCCTGACATTTCATCGCATTGCTTGAGCTTTCCAAAGCTTTTCCTTTTAATGAATCTTCTAAAGGCGATACTCTTTTAGTATCGGATATCAATTAAAATCAAAAGACGATACATACATATCGGCTATTTTTATTCTAAAGGTGATACATTGGTATTGGCTATAAAATCCAACAAGTTGATTCCTTGCTCCAATTCTAAAGGTATTAATTTTGACTAACATGACACCGGCCTTAGTTCATTGGCATCGATGCGAATCATTACTAGCAAATTAATCCTCTAGGACATTTTCTGAAGCCGATCGCTTAAATCGGCTGCTGACTTTCGTTGGTTGTTTTGAGAAAGTCTTCTTCGAGAATCCTCCCGGAAAAGCACTCCATGTTATCAAAGTTCCAAACATCAGGGTCTGAATAAGCAATACTAACAGTCGAATCGGCTGGCACTACTTCCATGGTGTCACCAATCCATTGAATCACATTTTGATGCATGGTAGATGGAATGCAACAATTGGCGTGGATCCAATCCCTTCCAAGAAGCACATTGTAGGATCCTTTTGCATCGACTACAAAGAAAGTAGTCGACATACTGTTGCTGCCAATTGTCAACTCAACACATATAGCACCTTTAGTAACTGATACATTGCCGGCAAAGTCGGTCAACCTCATATCGGTCTTAGTCAAGTCTTCTGCAGTCTTGCCAAGCTTTCTAAAAGTAACATACGACATTAAGTTGACCGCTTCCCCTCCATCAACTAGCATTCTGTTCAAAGGTCTTCCATTGACAAACCCTTTCAAATACAAAGCCTTTAAATGAGAATGTTTCTTGGGTTTTTGAAATGTAGCATCTTTTGCCTGATAGATCCACTGAGCAATGACTTCCTCATTATCAGATTCTTCTTCATGATCAGAGGATCTAAATTCAGCAGGTAGCATGAACAGAGCAGCGATGTTAGCCGACGACTCACCCTTATCGGCTATTTGCTTGACTTGCCAGACTTTGGATTTCTTCTTCTGGGTTTCATCATTTCTCAACCTCTGAACCCATCTTTTTTGGCTTCTGGTTAAGCCACCAGGACACCATTGTCCTTCCTGCCATGGATGCTCATGATCGACTAATCTTGCCCCAAGCCGATTATGAACATTTTCATTTTTTATGTGCCGATCTATGTTTCCAAACTTCAATCTTTCATGTACAGATTGGCGGTTGTCCCTTGACTGCCTATACTCTTGGTATTGATCACTGCACTCTGGGCAATTATGAAGAGTAGGAAGTTTTAAACCTTCATTCCAACAATGTCTGAAGAAGGGACAATCCCAATGATTTTTCTCTTCATCTCTAATGGGTCTTCCTACTTCTCGGGACTTCCTGTACTCTTCTTCTTCGAACCATTCTTGATATTCTTGTTCATCTCTTTCCCTTTGCATTTGGCTCTTTTCCTTCTGTCTTTGCCATTTGTTTAGTAAAATCCTGACAGTTGGATGCCTTCTTGCTTCTCCAGCTTTTGAAGTCTCAGGTTGATCATTGCTTTTCTTTCCTTTCATCTCCTGATACTCTTTAGCTATTAATTGCTTCTTTGGGTCAACTGTTTCATCTGTCCTGGCTCTATCAGAAGTCAACACCCTTATTTCACTTCGAGGTGCTAGAGCTACCATGTTTAGTGGGAAAGGATGGCCGTTGATGCCCATGCATTTGGCCTTTTCTAAGCCAATTCTCCCTTTAACGATTGCCCTCTGTATCATATCTCTAAAAACTCGGCAATCATTAGTAGTATGGGTATCAGAATTATGAAATTTACAGTACCTTTTATTTTTAAGCTCCTCGGCCGATGGGATAGTATGATTCCCAATCAACTTGATTTGACCCTTATCTAGCAAGTAGTCAAATATCTTGTCGGCCTTGGTGATGTCGAAGCTATATTTTACATCTCTTTCGGTACTTTTAACTTTTGCCCAAGGCATGAATTCATTGTTTTTCCAAACCCAGTCTACAGCAGCCACTTCTTCATCGCTTTCATCTTCTGAATTATTATTTTCACCTTCTAAGAAGAAATGGCTCTCCGCATTGTAGGCTTTCTTGGGCTTAAAGACCTGATTGTACCGATTTTGAGCATCGATATTGCCACCTTTTTAGCTAAATCGGCCATGTTGTTACAACCGAAGCCGATTTTCTCTCTGATAGCAGGTATCAATCCTCGAATTGCAATGCTAACCACCTCTGAATCTGGCAATGTCAAGGAGTAGCATTGATTCTTCATCTCTCTGATATTTTGGCTTCGGGGTATTGGAAAAAGGCTTAGTGGACCTAATCGATATGTCTGGGTGGGAAACCACTTCAAAGAGATTATTGAATAAAATCCTAAGAGGACATTCCCCCAACCAAACATCATGCCAGAATCTGGTATGTTGGCCACTCCTAACCTCAATCACTCTCCCTCGCTGATACCAGTCTCTCAAGTCAAGTAAAGACCTCCAAAACTGAGATCCTTGTTTGTTCTTGATCTGAAAAATACTTCTATGGCCCAGATATTTTTTCCTCAAAAGGGAACAACACACACTGTCCTCATCTCTTTCTAACTTGTCAATCCATTTGATCATCAGGCACGCATTCATAGCTCTAACATCTATGAAGCCAAGACCACCAAATTCTTTAGGCCTGCTCAGAGCTTCCCATTTAACCATGTGGTATTTTTTCTTCTTCCCAGAACCTTGCCGATAGAACCTTGATCTGATAGTATCCAACATCTAGATGTTGCCTTCATATAAATAATAGACCCCCATAGTGTACATTGGGATACTAGATAGGCAAGATTCTATCCGAATAGATTTCCCACCATATGACAAATAATCACACTGCCAAGTACCTAATCTTTTCTCTGTCTTATCATTGACATACTTAAGCTGAGCTTTAGATATTTGGTGATCACTGATAGGAACCCCCAGGTATTTCATAGGAAAAACTCCTAATTTGTAGTTTAGGATCTCTAACACAGCTTGTCTTATCATTGACATATTTGCTATGTCTCTAGTTCTGAGTCATTCACTTGCTTGGTATGTTCTTTTTCTGAGATAAAATTTGAACCAAGTTAAGTGAATTGGAAAGAACGAGATGGGATTGCTTGTCAGCACCTCACAGTTTCGAGACTGTTTCTCATTGCACTTTGAGTTAAATTTGAGCTGTGTAGTGTATGACCGAAACTGTTGCTTTAAGCTTCTAATTGCTTCTGCATAGGCTTCGCACAGTTGAAAAGTTAGGCGATGACAAGCTTTCAACCTCTCGCAATCACATGCTGAAATTGAACTTGTGTAATTTAACTGCTGCAACTCCGATAAAATTTGGATACACAAGTCTATGCTTCTTTCTATAGCATGATGGTTGAACTGTGCTAGGGGTAGTTCACCTTGTATACATGTTTAGCACTTGTTTGACTTCCTGTCTATACATGTTTAGTGCTATTTTGATGGTGAATACCTTTTTGGCTAAAAATTGTTCACTTTGCTCACATGTTCATATTTCGTAGTTGGTGATTAGTTTGAGCCTTTGCCAGCATTCTGTGCATTTTTAATGAGTCATCGGATCAGAACTTTGTCACGCATCTTCATATTCTATCGACTATATTCCTGAAGCTGCTAACTTGCATTTTGACTCATATGCATTTTGGAAGGGGGAGTTCTTTTGTCAAGGGGGAGATACTTGATTAGTGCATTTTCAACTAAGGGGGAGAAATTTGCCAAATCATAAGGGGGAGATTCCCTGGTTGCGTGCACTATTTGAGGGGGAGTTTGCTCGGTTTTTGAGCTTTCCAATTGGTTCGGAGCACTTTTGATAGCTAGTTGTGTTGAGCCTTTGCCTCTTTCTTGAGGGACTAGCGTCTTTGCGTTTGTGCTTGCTCAGTTGGTATTGAGCTTTCTCGCTAGCGGTGTTGAGCCCGTTCTGCCTCTTCTTGAGGGCTAGCTCTATCTTTGCTTGGATTTCAATTGATTTTTTGATTGGTATCGAGCTTTCCTGCTAGCGGTGTTGAGCCTGTTCTACCTCTTCTTGAGGGCTAGCTTTGCTTTGCTTGGTTGCGTCGAGCTGTTGCCCATGTCTTTGGGAACCAAGTTGTTTCGCTCTTTCCACTTGACCTTTCTTCGGCTTTGATATGGTCTTCGGTCATTTGGTCGAGTTCTCTCTCTTTCTTCCTCCCTTCTTCTATTCCATTATGATTTGTGTTGGTAGTTGACAATGCACTCATCAAGGGGGAGATTGCGGATACATGGGTCTATGCCGAGTCTCTGAGTGAGGAGTGATTGTCAACTGGGATAATGCGCATGTTCTTTGGCTTGTGTTGTGCAGGTGTCGAGCACGGATACAGTGATCAAAGGCAAGGTGAAGGTCAAGTAGAGACGTGCCGTGCCGATGGACCGAGAGTGGCGAAGGGCGGACGTGAGGCTTGGACTGAGGGACCGGTGGCCCGAGGATCAGCTGTGGTGGCTGACAGCCTGGGACAGCGACGAGCGAAGACTTGCGGGCACGGTGTTGCTTGGGTCGAGGACCTGGGGACACGTGTAGGTGGACGGGGTGCACGGGCGGTGCATCCCCTCTACGACTCGGTTTGGTGGTTGAGCCACAGAAAAACCACCGAGTGGACGGTTTCCAGGTTTGGGCCTCAAAACCTGGGCGCTGATGGTTTCCGAGTTTGGGCCACAAAACTCGGGCTGAGGACGGTTTCCAGGTTTGGGCCTCAAAACCTGGGCGCTGCGGGTTTCTAAGTTTGTGCCACAAAACTCAGGCGATGGACTGCGGGTTTCCTGGTTTGGGCCTCAAAACCGGGGGTTGGTCGTGAAGGCTGGTTTCCCGGTTTGGGCCTCAAAACCGGGGGCGAAGTCCAGGAAAAGGACAAGCGGAGCGGTGGCGGTACGTGGCGGCAATCGGTGAGATTGCGTCGAGGCAACGCTACCAGTTTTGCGGGCGTGGCCGTCGGATCACCAGCATCTTCGAGTTGGTCCAGAATGACCCTAGGGTTTAGCTGGTTCGCTCTGTAATTAGTGAGGGGTAGAGTAGGAATTAGAATTAGGATAAGTAGAGGGAGACACCCTCCTCCCATTCTATCTCAGCCATTTGCTCTTTGCCTTCTAGGTTTTCCTGCTCTCCCAATCCCCTGCTGTAGCAACTGAGATCCGCAGAGAACCATACCTCTGTGTACTGGAGATTTTGAGGAAGTGAGACCGTAATCTCATTGTTGTAGCGTGTGGTAGCCACACGGTTGCAGATCAATGACTTGATTTGCGTTTTGTTCGTGTTCTTCGCGTTCTTTGTTTCTCTGCGATTTTCCCGTCACTCGATCTCCCTCTCTACTGTGTCTTTGCAAAATCCGTTTGAATCAACTTGTTCTTTATAGTGAAGATATCATTTCCACGAAAGGAATTCATCTAACTCCTCACGAACAAGTAGATCGGGTTGATTTTGTTTTCGTGGCGCTTTTTCGTTCATACACCTTCCCTTTCGATTTCCCGATGATTGAGTTGATTTGAGCGGATGATTTCTTGGGGATAGTCTTCCAACTACCTCGTGATCATCTTCTCCAAGTTTGGGAACAAGGGATTTTGTTTTGATTCGGATTTGGGAGGATTTGGAGAAGGGCCGAACAAATTCGCCCTCTCTGTTCATCCGCGGACAGTCCGCTGTTTGGGTCGCGGACAGTCCGCGCGTCGGGGTCGGTCAGACCAGTGGCCTGACTCCGCGTTGTTGGGCAAGTGTTTTTTGAACCGCGGACAGTCCGCCGTTGGGACTCGCGGACAGTCCGGGAGTCATCTAGGGAGGTTCCAGCAGAGTTGCTGTTTGGCGATTTTCGCCGGCGGACAGTCCGCAGTAGCCGCGGACAGTCCGGGACCTGCAGTCCGCATAGTCCGGGACTTGGCTGAAGCCTCCGGTTTTGTGCGTTTGTTCTCCCGGCTTCTTTGCTTGGTTTCTAGACTTCTCGGTTGGCTTTTTAGTTCACCTAGGAACCTCTCTAAGTATCTTTGCTACTTGTTAGCATCGGTATTTGGGGATTTCCCGACGTAGCCTTCAATCTACGTTTGGGACTCGGTTTCTAGGGATCGAACTTGTGCCAGTGCTTTTGGTTCTTGGTTTGTTGTCACTTTGTGGTGCCTCGCTGTGATCCTAGGGATCATCCATCCTCTTCCAAGGGTCGTGGGCATCACGGTTTCGATCGAAGCTTTTGGGGGTTGATTTGTGGGACAAAGGCCGAAGTTTTGAGAGAAATTTTTGTGCTCCCATTCACCCCCCACTGGTCGACTTGCTATTGCATTCTCGGTCCTTCAGAGGGGACAGAGGATCCCCCTGTCTTAGCCCTTTAAAACTTTTGAAGTAACCACCTCTCTCTCCATTAAGATCTATACAAACTCTGCCCCTTTCGCAGCACTCCTGACCCACTGAATCCAAATCTAGGAACAGCCCTTTCTAACCAACACCTCCTCCAAAAAAAGACCAATTTACTTTGTCATATGCTTTCTCAAAATCCAGTTTCAGAATGACTCCATCTCCCTTTGTACTTCTCAGTTCATGCAACACTTCTTGTAAGATAACAATACCTTCCAGGATATTTCTACCAGGAATAAAGGCAGTTTGGCATGGATCCACCACCTTCCTAACCACTGAATTGAGCCTAATTGTCAAGACTTTAGTGATGATTTTATATATGACATTCAGAAGGCAAATAGGTCTGAACTGTTTGATATTTGTGGCTGGCTTCACCTTTGGTAATAGGATAATAACTCCATAATTCAGCCTCCACAGATCCAGCTGACCCTTGTGAAGGTTGTCTAACATCTCCTTAATATTACCTCTAATCAGCTGCCAGAAGTGTTTAAAAAACTCTACACTGAAGCCATCTGGACCTGGGGCAGTATTATTTTTCATTTCTTTTAGTGCCCTGTCCAGTTCTACCAAAGTAAAAGCTCTAGTCAACCACTCATTTTCCTCTGGATAAATCTGCTTGGTAATTGGCCACAGATCTGGGGCATCGGAGAACAGTGTTGTTTCGGGGGCATCGGACGCTGACACATGGCATCGGACGCTGTTTCATCACAGCGGATGTGTCCGATGCCACGTGTCATCTGATAGTGTTTTTAAAGGAGCATCGGACGCTGACCATCGGAGGCATCCGTTGTCATCGGACGCGCCGGGGGTCTAGCATCGGACGCTAGGGTTTCACTGTAGCAGCGTCCGATGCCTGTCCAGTAAGGTTCTAGACTTGTCCTGTTTGCATCGGACACATCCGGTGCCTGGCCATCAGACGCAGGCCAGCGTCCGATGTTGTTTCTTCAGCACGTTTTCGTCCGCGGCTTGTTCATGTGTTGTCGGTTTTGATTTCCGGTTTTTGCGTTGGGTTTCTAGAGTTGTGTAGTGTCTCGCTGTGCTTCTTGGAAGCATCCACCCTACATCTAGGGTCGTGGACACTAGCAAGCACTAGGTTTGCTCTTGGGGTTGATTCTCGAAACAGTAGCAACAAGTTTCTGAAAAGAAATTTGGAGCTCCCATTCACCCCCCCTCTGGTCGCTTTCTGGTAGCACTTTCGGTCCTTCAATTGGTATCGGAGCAGGTTAAGGATCTTCCACCTTAGCCTATTCCAGATCCATATAAGGCGACATGGATCGCGGCGTGGGCAAACCGCCGTTTTTCAATGGGACGAACTATGCGTATTGGAAGATACGCATGTCGGCCTATCTTCAGAGTTTGGGTTCTTCCATTTGGGATATTTGTAACTCTGCTGGTTACGTGGTCTTGGCTGCTCGGGCTACTCAGCATCAGATCGATGAGCATGATGCCAATAGCCGAGCCCGTAATGCTCTTTTCTCATGCCTGAGCATGACTGAGTTTGATCGCGTTTCTCACCTCGCTACGGCTCGGGAGATTTGGGCTACCCTCATGCGTTTCCATGAGGGAACCACTCAAGTCAAAACCCGTCTCTACGAGTCACACAAGCGAGAGTACGAGAACTTTCGACATATGCCTGGCGAGAGCATAGAGAGCTTATTCGCTCGCTTTCACGTGATTGTCAACAGGATGAGGGCTAACCAGGAGCTGTTGCCTTTCGACGATCATGAGACGGCTTTGAAGCTTTTGCATACTCTCGATCGGTCGGTGTGGGATTCCAAGGTTCAGGCGATCATCTAATCGCCTAACTATGAGACTCTCACGTGCGACGAGCTCTTCAGTAAGCTCAAGTCCAGTGAGATTGACGCCATGGCGAGGGCTTCTTATGAAAATCCTTCTGGCTCGTCGATGGCTTTGCTTTCTGGCTCTTCTGCTAACCCTTCTGGAGGCTTTGCACTTTCCTCTCTTCTTTCTGTCACAGAGGAGCAGCTGGAGTTCATGGGAGACGACGAGTTGGCCCTGCTTGCCAACCGGTTCTCGCGGTTCCACAACAACCGCATGAACCGACGTCGTGGAGGAGGACGCTCGGGGTGTTTCGAGTGCGGCGACCCCAATCACTTCATCGCCAACTGTCCCAAGAAGAACAACCAAGCATTTGGGAAGGGCGATCATGGGCACAATTACGACTCCGACAAGCGCAAGGAGAAGTACGTCCCCGCGAAGCACAAGCGGAAGGGCGGCTTCAACAAGGAGTACATCAACACGAAGTACTTAGAGAAGGCCCAAGCTGAGCAGCGTGCTTTCTTCGCCACGCTCAGCGACGTCGATGACTCGGATGACGACTCCGCTTCTTCAAGCGACGACGAGTCCGAGAAGAAGAAGAGGATCGAGGACAAGCTAAACGGCCTCTGCTTCGTCGCCGACAACGAGGGTTTCTGCACCATGGCCCTCGGGAAGGAGGTCGACGGCGAGCTGGAGGAGATCCCTCGGGACGACGACGACACCTCCCAGGTATCTCAGACCCCCGACGAGCTTTTTGCTGAGGTCGAGAAACTTACTGCCGCCCTTCTTAGTCAAGATAAGTTGCTTAGGCGCGCTGCTAGAGAGCGGAAGGAGTTTAGGCAGAAGTGGGAGGATACGGTGAAGGAACTTGAATCTGTCAAGTCCACCGTTGTTGTGTCCGAGGAGGATGAGTGTGAGATGTGCTCCAGGCACATGACTGACCTTCTCACTTTGAGGGGGAAGTATGTTGCCTTGGTTGGAGAGGTGAATGAGCTTAGAGCTAGATCCTCAGTGCTTGGTGCGTGCAAGTCTTGTGCAGGCTTGCAATCCGAGTTAGCAGAGAAGAATGCCAAAGATTGTGTCTCTTGAGAAGGCCAGCTCGGGTAGCACTTGTGTGTCTAGGTGCGCTTTGTGTGAGGGTTTGGAGATGGAGATCGCGAACGTGAAGCATGACAAGATGCAAACCGAGGAGGAAAACACATACCTTCGGACCATCTTGTCATGGGTGTCGAGTGGTGAGCCGTAGCTTGGGATGATGATCTCCTAGTTCAAGCGTGCTGCTGGAGGTCCAGGTGTAGGTTTTGCTCAGGGTGTTGATGTTTCATCTTTTGGCAAGATTGGAGAGCCGAGTGGTCTTAACCCATGTGAGAAGCCCAACTCCACCACTACTCCCAAGCTTACCAAGATTCCACCCAAAGAGCCTCTCAAGCCTAACACCAAGGATGGAGTGTTTGTTGAACCTCTGAGAGCTCCACCCAAGAAACAAACATGGGCTCCAAAACCAAACCACCTCAAGAACAAGCTAGACACAATGCCACCTATCCAGGAGGAGCTCATGCCACAGAAGAGCAAAGTGATCCACACCCACTACTGTGAGTACCAACAACCCCCTATGAGAGTGGTGAGGTACCATTGTGAGCACTGTGGGAGAGATGGACACTTGAGTGAGTTTTGCTTTCGGCGCAAGAGAGAGGCGTGCTGTGCAAAGGAGATGAACAACACGGACATGTACCATCCTTTCCATGATGTACATGTGCCGAATGTTCAGAGGCGTGCTACTAGGCCTAGAGGCCCAAAGCCTCAAGCTCCTAGGCCTAGGCCGTGAAGAGAACATGCCCGGCGGGAGCCTGCAGTTGTGGGCTATGGACCCCATGGCGGTGGCTTTGTAGTTGAGTGTTTCCCTCCACCGTGTTTTGAGTATCGCGATGGACGCTCTTCCTTTAGCGGACCACATTTTCCTGTGCGTGGTGATCGCTTTCCCCGTACGCGTGCTAGGAATGGTTTTTCTGCTAACCGTTCTTTTGAGCAGCCGGCCCAACACTGGTATTCTTCCAGCTTCACTAACCCCAGTGTTGGACCGTATGCTCACCATATGTCTTTTTATTGATGTAGGTAAAACAATTGGAGAACGTTTGGTTGGTGGATACCAGTTGTTCAAGACACATGACCGGAAACGCCAAGTGGTTCTCCAGTCTTAGTCCGGTCGCCGGAAAGGAGTTTATCACCTTCGGCGACAATAGCAAAGGTAAAGTGTTGTCTCGTGGGTCGGTGCGAGTTAATGAGCACTTTGTGTTGCGCGATGTTGCTCTTGTTTCTAACCTGCATTTTAACCTTCTTTCTATTTCGCAACTTTTCGATGATGACTATGAGATTCGTTTTAAGCCGAATCTCAGTCGTATTTTGGATCCTCAGGGCAATCTTGTGTGTTTGATTTCTCCCTTTGGGACAGTCTTTCGTGCGAATTTCTCGGAGTCATTTGGAGTTTCTCGTTGTCTTTTGGCTGAACCCTCCTCCTCTGATCTTTGGAAGTGGCATAGGAGACTAGGACATTTGAGTTTCGACTTGCTTGCAAGGCTTAGTTCACTTGGCCTAATCCGAGGATTGCCCAAGTTATGCATGGAGAAGGATCTTGTTTGCCATTCTTGTAGACATGGGAAGATGGTTGCCGCTCCCCATCAAGGTGCATATCTACATATTCCTCCTCCCCAAACAGTCTCTTATAATACTCTGTAATATGCTCTCTCATCAGCTGGGGATCGTCAATATTTTGCCCCTCAGACTCTAACATCAAGATATATAACTTCCTTCTCCTGCCATTTGCACACTTATGAAAAAACCCAAAATTTGAATCCCCTTCCAGAATCCACTTCTCACCCCCCTTCTCTGCCACTGAATTTCCTCATCTATGAGAATATGGTTCAGAGATACCTCAAGACCATATCTTGCTTCCCATTCAGCACAAGTTAAATCTCTAATTTCACTTACTTCCTCCAACTCAGCAATGCCCTGGAGAAGGTGCTGTTTAAACTTCTTTTGATGACTATCCACATTCTGACCCCAACCTTTAATGACTCTCCTAAGCTTGCTCGAAACCATATGTCAATGATCTAGAGGATCCACTTTAAATCTAGCAGGCCATTTAATTTTGACCCAATCACAGAAACCGTCCTGGCGCAGCCAATGAGCATTAAACCTGAAATTGAACTGACGTCTAGAGATCTCACCACCAGTGTCAATAACCAGCGGGCTATGATCTGAACCTAAGCGGGGGGCCGTGAGAACCGACACCATGTTAAACTTGTCCTCCCATGTATTAGAAACCAAAACTCTATCAGGACACACATAATTGCAGGATTCACATTCACATTCTCTGTTGACTTTTCGTCAGTTCGTCGAACCATATTAAAATCACCGCCAATCAACAGCGGCAAATCAGACAATAAGACTTTGGCTTGAATCTCTTCTAAAAACTCTTTTTTTCTATCATCATGGGCAGGGCCATAAACATTCATCAGAACCCACTTAAACGAATCATCATTCATGACCAGCTGAACACTTTGGAAGAACTCTCCTTGGTCTTCACATAAAACCTGAGCCATATTCCTATCTACACCCAATAACATACCTCCAGAGTGACCAACACATGGTAGCCAAGTCCAAAGCATATATCTCTGTCCTGCAAATCTGTCAAGATCTCTCTACCTAAAAGAACTCTTAATGGTTTCTTGTAAACAAATACAATCAAAGGAAAATTTATCAACTAACTCCACAAGCAGTTTTCTTCTACCAGCTGAACCCAACCCCCTAATATTCCAAAAGAGAATCTTCATCCTTTATCGATTAATGATAAATTATGATCCATTACAGCCCCCTGATCAGATAAACTGTTGTTATTTGAAATAAAACAAGAAATAATTACTCGCCGATATTGACCTCGCAAGTCTACACCTATTACACTCCTAGCCAATTTGTTTTGCTCGGTCAAGCCGAAGTCCGGATATTATTATCAAGTAAAACACGTGATGTTGATTGTGCGAGCTGACAAGGCCATCCACTAATTAACGTCATGCAAGCCGGGTTACTTGCATTAAATTTGCCCATGCTGAAGAAAACGCCGACCTAACATGTTCTTCCACCACTAGCAGAAGACGCTTGATGTATCTATAAATGGAATAACCTAGATGACTCGGCCAAATGGACGTTTGATGTATAGAGAGGCCATAACTAAGATTCTTTCCTCTGCCAAATGGACGTATAGAGTAGTGTTACGTCTTGTTGATTGTCATGCAAGCCCGGGTACAGATCACCTAACCAAGATGCTGCAGAGAGTGCCAGTCTCAAGATTTGTGTTGTTTATATACGCATACGGCTAAACCGGCCGGCTAGTTTAAAGTGTGAAGAAGACCCAAGTTGAACTGAATTAAGAGAAATAAAGTATGAAGATGCCCGCCCAGAGACCTTACACAGCCTTTAAAAGTTCACCCACATGCATGATGAACTTGATGAGTACCACTACTGTATTCTCTAGTGCAATTTCATTTTTCTTATTCCACAATTTTTTTTTGTTGAACTAGCAAAAATGTCTGTACGTTGCAACATGACATATGATTTTTTGCGTAGTCATTTATACGATTTGTGGCTCAATATGTATTTAATTGAAACGCCATATGTTCCAATTCACGTAAAAAAGGAAGAAAAAATTGATATAGTGTGTCGAACATCCTTATAGAGATAAGAAAATAGAAAAAAAAACAATCTATTGTTATCCTTGTCTAGGATTATTCCCCTATTTTATTCAGGTTACTCAAGATCGGAGGATCTATTTAGATTAGGACTCCTAGCTATTCTCTCAACAATCCTTATCTAATACAACAACAACGAAGTTGTAAACATATTAAAACTCCTAGTTATTCTCTTAACAGCCCTTACCTAATACTATAAGATCGGGTTATAAACGAATTGATGAATAGAAACAATTTTCACATTCACAGAGTTAGTTAGAGGAGGTCATACAAAAAATTGGTAAAAAAAAGAGATGAATTGCCTTTTTAATATTATTATAGGTATAGATATGGATCTGGAATCTGATAGAGAAAATACTGAAAAATGGATCTGGATACATCCATTTAGTATCCACATTACAAAAAGATATGCATACAGATATCCATATTACATGTTTATGCATATACAGATTCGGATAATTCGGATTTCCAGACATCTATTTCTTCCGTCCCTAGTCGCTGGTCGTGCTTGTACACCGCAGAGGTAACAGACATTAATTGTGGGCCGACAAGTAGCCACCTACAGCTAAAGCCTATCTAAGACCATTTGTAGCAGAGGAAAGCTCGCTCATCACCTTCCTCCACGAAAACTCACATGTTCGCTTGGGAAACGTCAGACCTACATGTGAGGTATAGGGATACTGAGGGCATGACCAATAATAGAGTCAAGCATTTAACTATAAGCCAAGCTATACAATAGTTAATCTTTTATTTGGCTACAAACCATTTCTCTTTCTTATTCCTCCTCACATACATCTTTATTGGGCCCACTACTATCTATGCTTCCATGCCCAGCTTGGTGCTTGCATGGGAGCCAAACTCTCCTCTCTTTCCTCTCTTCTCTCCTCCACATCAGCATTTATTTGGCTATAAGCCAATTATTGTACCTGCTCTGATATATCTCCGGGTACCACAAGATGGTAAACTCACAACACAGATATTATAATCCAAATAAAATACATAACATATAGCTGATTAGGATTATTTCTTTTTGTAACATCCCAAAAATTTGCATCAATTTGAAAATAGGCAATATGATTTAATTGTTGCATTTTAGGTGTGGCATAAAACCTAGTTAATAAATTATTTGCAAAAGCTAAAATAAATCTTAGGCCAAAGACCATGATGATGCATACATGCTGGTGCATGTTATATTTTTGTGATGTTTGGTTTTACTCAAAACATGTTTGAATTCAAATGGATTTCAAATTTGCTTTTGAAAACTCAATTCTAAAAAAAGGAAAAGCATTTCCTTTCTCCCTCCCTTTCTTCCCTGCCTTTCGGCCCGAACCAGCCTGGCCGGCCCGCTCCTCTCCTCTCGTCGGCCCGCTTTCCCCCCCCCCCCCCCTTTCTCTCTCTCCTTCGCCCGCGTGGGCCGCCGCCTGGCCCAACTTGCGCGCAGCGCCGCAGCCCCGCGCCGATGGCCCAGCTCCGCTCGCCGCCCGCCCGCGCGCGTCTCTCTCTCTCTCTCGCTGACGCCGTTGGCCCGCATGTCAGCTCGATCCCCTCCCTCCCGTATCCGGCTCGAACTCGAAGTTGAGTTCGAATCCATCCTCCTCACGCGTCTTCGCTTGCCTAATCGGCCGAGCCGACCCCTTAAATAGATCCCCAGGAAACCGCCGCCTCTCCTCCCGCAAATATCTCTCGTTCTCATGCTCTAAACAGCCGGCACCGATCGCTCCGCCACCCGCAAGATCCCCGCCGCCGTCCACCCGACGCTCTGAGGATTTTCAGCCGCTTCGAAGCTCCGCCAAAGCTTTGGGTCGACCTCGTGATCACACTCGACCTCTCCTTTTCTGTTTTCGTCATCTAAATCGCTTACCCGACCTCGCCGTTGTTCACAGGGACCCCATCGCCGCCAAATCAAGCAATTCGCCGTCCCTGAGCCAACATCGACGCCATCAACACCTCCGGTGAGTTCGCCTTGAGCTTCTCGTTCGATCGGACCAAGCCTCGAGGTCTCTACTGCACCATAGCTCGATTCCGAGTCGCGCCGCCGTTTTCCGGCCATGGCGCCGCCGCGTCCTCCTTTTTCTCCGACGAAAGCGCCGCCGGTGTCCTCGCAGATCTAATCTGGAGCGTCCATCTCAGAGCGGATGGTCAGAAACGCTCGATACCTCTTCGCCGGTCGTTTTGCAAAAAGGCCATTACAATTTCTTGGACCTCAACCCGCCGTCCTTTTGAGCACTGTGCTCTGAGTCTGTGAAAACTTGCCTTGAAGTCCCTGCGTTTCTTCCAAATTGAGGCGCAGTCCAGTCTAATCTGATATTCGATTTAAATCAGTTAAATTCAAAATTCAATTTCAGTTTAATTACAGTTTTGCCCCCAGTTTCAAATGCTTATAACTTCTACGTTTTTAGTCCGTTTTAGTCCGTTCAAGTTGCGTTAGATTCGTTTTGAAAAGATCTATCTATCTGTATGAAAATGTATACTGTTTTCAGTAATTAAAATTTGAGTTAGGTTTAAGCTACTAACTAAGGTTTTGTAACTTGTTTAGCTCATAACTTTCACGTTATAAATCCGTTTTTCGTGATCGTCGCGTTTATGTGATCGTGGTAGACCGTAGTTTCTGTTTTCAAACTTTTTATATTATTTTCTTGCTGTTGGTGTAATGTTCTAATTATAGCTTGTTTGCTTTGCATGATTGTTGTCCCGATGATTATGTGTTGATGTGGTAATCGAGTATAGACGGTGAGACATACGCTGGTGATCAGGAACCCTTCTACGACAACCAAGAGCAACCAGAGTTCACTGAATCAGGCAAGTATAGCATGAGATCCTCCTTGATGTCCTAATAACCATAAGTCACTATAATCACCATATGCATGTGTCTACCTTGATGCCTATTTAGATTTATCCTAGGTGTTGATCTTGTGCCTTGTTATCCTCGGTATGCATTGGGTAGAACTATGCTAGTGCTCAAATTAAACTTTGATCATGTGAATCTGAATTTAATGATATATGCAACTTGGTAAAATTGGCTTTTATAGCAACATGGTTTAGGAACTACTATAAGGGATCACCCGGGATAACAGTGCAACCATGGGAGTTATATGGCTCTGACCTTAGCTCAGTATAAGGACCTTTTCTAGCTTGTTAGTGGACACCTGTATAGGCGCGTTGGATCTTGCCGAGACGGATATAGTGCGGCTTCTGTCCACGTGAGTATAGGCTGCGTGTTATTGTGCCACCTGGAAGGAGGGCTCTACATCCCCTTGCCTTAAGAACTAACGGCCCTAACTTGTTAGACGAACCTTTGAAAGGCTTTGCGTGTGTCCTGCCCGCTCACCTCGGAAGTGTTATGGGAGTAATTAACCCGGGCATCTGGATATCACGACTCATCGGGTAAAGTGTACAACCTCTGCAGAGTGTAAAACTGATATATCAGTCGTGCTCACGGTTACGAGCGACCTGGAATTCTTATGGTTTAGTTGTTGCTTTAATAATGTTTTAATGTGAAATTGTTATCTTGTTCAATGGGTTCATGTTCACATTGATCACATGTTTAATTGGGATGGATATTATTGATGCTATCTAATGCTAAAATTGTGCCAACTAAAAGCTACTGCAGTTTAACTAGTGTCAGCCTTAATTGAGCCTCATGAACCCCATGTTACACTTGTTAAGTACGAGATGTACTTATGCTTGTTTATTTTCTTTCTACTTGGATAAAAATCCCGGATGGGTAACAGATTGCTATGGTAATGACGACTTCCCTGAAGAGTTCTAGTCTTGCTGTCAACCAGTCATCTTCCCTGTGATGGAGCTACTGCGAGAGATACTTTATTTATCCGCTGCTATGTAAAGACTTTGAATAATATTCGTTATGTAATAAACATATGTGATGGTACTTCTTAATTTGTGGCTTATGTGTGTGATTGATCTCTGGGCACACATGAGTTATTACATTCAATTTTGTTCTTAAAATTGGGTGTGACACTTTTTAACCCTACCTCCCCAGAGAATATAAAAAGGGATAGTGTGGTCCACTGGTTAGCATTCTCTTATAAACCCTAGGCTTATTCTAGGGCTATATGATCATAATAAACAATCAACCAAGGACACGGGACGTAGGGTATTAGGTAAACTTGATGGCCTAAACCAATCTATATTGTTGTTCTGCGCCGTTGTCACCCTATATAGTTTGTGTCTCGTGTATCTCCACCGATTCATCTACTACAATAGCTAGGCATACCTCTCGGTAGACTGAAGACCAGATTTTGTTGACAGCTTTGCGCTAGGTAGGGGTGTGCGTGTTGATCCTCCAGTGAGCTAGATGGTAGTCGTTCAATGATCAGGTGTGTCGTTCTATTTGTCGATCTTTTGTTTCCGATCCAAATGGGAACTGTCCCCTTCGTGAGGACTGCCATAACGACATCGACATGTGCGCAAGTGGCACTTGTGCAAATGCCATGGTGGCCAAATCCATCTACAAAGCATTCATCGTTATGTTTAGTCCCTATCGGTAATTGATATGATGTTAGGGGAGCATGACATATAAAGCAGGGGCAACCCTCACCTATCTAGCTAGTATTTTGGGTTGATTTAGGCCCAATGTTTTGATATGTTGTGGGCTCCGATGACTAGAGAGTCAGATTTCGCTACGTACTCTAACAAGTGGTATCGGAGCCCATGATAAAAAAAACCCAGGAAATCTCACGGGTCATATGTTGATGGACCCACTAACTTGTCGAAGGTCACATAGGTTGTGTGATATGAAGGGTTGGACTCGGGGCCTGACAAAATTTTTCTGGAGATCGCACGAGGTTGTGTGATGTGAAGATTTAAGAACGATGTGTGATGGGGAAGATTGTTAGGTTTAGTCCCCCATTAGTAATTGATGGTGGGGGAGTATGACATATAAGCTGGGGACAACAGTTGCACCTATTAAGCTACTCTTTTGAATTGAGTTAGGTCCAATTAATGTCTGGATATTTTATAGGCTCAGGTGGATCTAGACCCGAGGGACACCGACTTGTGGGTAGAGTGATATGGGCCAAATTCCGCGCTATGCACTCTAACATTCACGAGAAGCCTGCCTACGTCAGCTCTCAGGATGATTATTTGTGACATCACCCGGTAGAAAAAAACCAATTGAAGACCATGCATGCATCCATACCATTCAGTACGTGACACAGAAGATCAAGGATTAAACAATAATATCAAGCAAATCAAAGATGACGACTGTTATCATGCAAACATTATCAAGATAACAATAAAATCAAGTTTGTTACTCCCTCCGTTCCTAAACAACTATCATTGTTAGTGTATGTGTCATAAATTTAACTTAATTTGTAACAAATACGTACAATATTTTTATATCTAAATAAATTTGTTAAAAAACCAGATTCAAAGATCTTTCTAATAATACTAATTATATACAATTATTTTTAGTATTTTTAAAATATATTTTTTAAAAAATATTTTTCGAGAAACAAAAACGACAAGGAGTAGCCAACCATCAAAGCTGTTTTCCAGATCCTACGTGCAGCTGCCGTGTGCACACAAGTCCAGGCTACGCTGGTATCGACTTTGACTCCTCGCGGAGTTTGACTACCAGATGACAAGCCACATGCGAGTCGCCATCGAGCCATCAAACGAGCCACGTCAAGCCATCTGAGCTGACAAGCGAGCCACATTGAGTCAAGCCGCTAAACGAGCCGCCCGAATTCTACGTCAATCAATAACATCAAGGATCTCCCTAAACCGTGTTGCAATGATGACTCACACCTAACAAGCGCAGTTATGATTACTCCACTGGGACGTTAATTAAGCTAAATCAATCTTTAATATTTTTCTAAATATTACTTCGTCTCCATATACCTTTATATCTCTCCATTATTTTCACGCTTAACATCTTTAGGTTGTTCCATTCGTTCTCCATATATATATAGTCTGCAGCGCTCTGTGTCATGCACGGTCCACAGAGCGCTAAGTGTGTACTTTTTTTCATAATGCTCTTTCTCATCTAGTTGCTTCTTTGGATTTGCATCTAGTCTTTTTTTTTACCCTAGAACCATGTGACCTACTATCAACCTCAGAACCAAAAGTGACTACACTTCACCTGGTAGTAAATGTATTGCACTTTTCTAGATTACTCTCCTTATTCACAAGTCATGGGTGTGAGTCAAACGAAGTCTAAGTGACCTCACATCATCTAGGGTGAAGAAATTTCAAATTTTATCTTGAGTTCCTTATATCCTTTTGGCTAACCTTGCTTGTTTAAGTCCAAGATCTGCTAGCCAGTTAAATTGGTCGGCATTTGTTTTTACAAGTCAACAAACTAGTTAAACTGGTTATTAGCTTTAGTTTTTGCTCATTTGTTAGCTCGTTAAACTAGTCGGCTTCAATTTTCACCGCTCACATCATCAGTTAAATTGACCGGCTTCATGTCAAACACTCAAACTTGATCAAGACGGTGTCGCCAAGCGAATATAAGGTGTTTGGGACTAGATGTGGGGGGGATATGCACCTAAGTGCCACAAGATGGTACATGCGCCGTACCACCAAGGGCGGTCTAGTCCATAAACTAGATATTGTAATCCAAATAGAATATATACCAAATACCCAATTAGGATACTTTCTTGTAACCCTACCACTCCAGAGTATATATGGAGAGGCAGTGGTCCCTAGTTGGCATTCCCATACAAACCCTAGGCTTAGTCTAGTTTTATGTGATCACAATAAGCGTTCCACCAAGGACACAAAACTTAGGGTGTTACGTCGAGTTGATGGCTTGAGCCTATCTAATCGCTGTATCTGCCCCTGTGTCACCATCTAGCTTATGTCTTGCACACCTCCATTGATTTATTATCTACTGCGGTGGGCATACCCCTGGTAGACTGTCGACCAAATTTCATCGACACTTCCCAGGGTCCCAAGGGAGATGATCGAGCACCATCCGGTGATGCGTCTTAGTGCACGGCCCGTCAAGCAAAAAAAAGTCAAACACAGAACCCGAGACCACTGTCAGGGCTCCATCATCAAGCATCTCCATAAGTACCATCCTTCAATGCTCCCCTTGATGGCTCATAGATTCTGTGGTCCTTTTTTGGGGTGTTTCATGATGACGGCCATGTTGTTGGACTTTTTTGGTCGTCCTGGGCGGCGTTCTTTGGGAACTTCGGGGATACGACAGTACATGGCCGCGCTAGAAAAAGGTGGTAGTGACAAGCGGGAAGAGGATGCTGTGGCATGGGGACGAAGAGAGGAGTCAAGCTCGAGGTTCGATCTGACGGTCCGGATCTGCTGGAACCACTGCTACTACTATCGACAAACAGGAAGAAGAGATTGCAAGTGATGATGTAGAAGAAGATAGGGTTTACCGGCGGACCTTTTGTACCGGATTGAGTTGCATGCGCGACAAGAAATGGCGACCCAGTGGCCATCATGTTGAGAAACAAAAATTCAACTATATAGCGACTAGGCCACGCGTGCCATGTGCCATCCAAAAAAGTGTCAAGTATGAGGGGTCTTCGTTGTAGTGCTTGGAGCAGGATTCAGAGAAGTAGTAGTGCTAGTAATTTTCTGGATTGCATGGAAAAAGATGAGGACTGTTAAGCCCTAAGTAAATATTGCCTCAATCGAGCAAATATAATGCTGCACCAAGGCCTCTTAAGGCCATTTTTGGTACTCAGTTTCATTTCGTGCGACAACCTGTTATTTTAAAATTTCTCCAGATGGGCACCTAAACTACTCTACCTTCTTTGTTAACTATTTAACCATCAATTTGAATCCTAGGCTCCTAGAGAAACTTAGTAAATATTGCTTGAATCAAGAAATTTCTAAACAAGGCTGTTAGAAACCCTAATTTTGTACTCAATTTCATTTCATACGACAACCTGTTATATCGAATTGAAATACCTCCAAGCGGGCACCTACACTCTAGCTTCTTTGTCAACTAGTTAACTATCAATTTGAACCTCAACCTTGAGAGAAACTATGTAAATGATGCCTCAATCAAGCAATTTCTATATCAGGACATCTTAAAAAGGCTGTTTTTAAGATGTAAGATATAGCCATAGCAATAGAGAAGGATGAATGAGTTATAGGACAGCCGAACATGATGTCACCACCAAGTTCCTCAATGCCCCTATTGTGATCAACACCACAAGCAAAGCTAAGGATTATCTGGATATGTAGTTAAGTATTTTGAATATGGAGCAAAATAATTGATATAGGCGAGTGGGCACCAGAAGTTACCGTACACGCGAGTTTGAGAAACACACTAGCTATGCGCAAATAGTGAAGTTCAACCAGATAGCGTGAAAAAAACCTGCAACATCTCTTTGTCCTAGTTTTTTAGCGGACCCTTAGCTTCGTCCATGTGATTAAGGCTGATTTCTCAACTATATCGGCTTTAGATTGCTGTAGTGTTCCCCTAACACCAAGTCTACCAAGTCCGAGAACACAAGGAAGGTGCGAGCATCCTAGAAATTAGCTAAGTTTTCTTCCCCTTTCACTACAGCAGAATCATTCTTTGCCGGCAAAGAGTTTTTTGCACTCGGCGAAGGCTTCGACAAGTGCCGCACTCGGCAAAGAGCACTCGGCGAAAAAAATATCGGCAAAGGGTTCTTTGCCGAGTGCCAAATATCGGGCACTCGGCGAAGGCTTTGCCGAGTGCTGACATATTTGGCACTCGGCAAAGAAAAAAAATAAAAAAACCTCAAAAAATAGAGAAAATTTTTATTTAATTGGAGGAGAGGCCCACTCGTCGCCCTCGAAATCCCAAGTTCTACTATTTTTCACGTAACGTCTCATGCAGTCAGCGGGATTTGAACTCACGACCTCTCATTCGCACGGAGCCTCCTCTACCACTGCACGACACACTCATATACGTTCCATCTCCGTTTTGATTACCCATATATTATACTAAACAGTGTGTAACTTGCTTATTTGAGGCTCTAAACGAATTCAAATCAAAAAGTTGTAAACTACACAGTTTTCTAACTTTTCAAGATCTACAACTTTTATTTAGGTAGTTTTTCCATCCGAGGTAGTTTATAAAAATTTGAATTTCAAATTTTACAATTTGAAACGTAGTTTTCGTTGACAAGATGATTTCAAATCAAAAAGTTGTCAACACCAAAGTTTCATAACTTTTTGAGATCTACAACTTTCATTTTGATCATTTCTCCATCTGAGGTATTTTGAAAAATTTGAATTTTAAAATTTTCAAATTCGACGCAGTTTTACATAACTAGATGACTTCAAATTAAAAAGTTATCAACTACAAACTTTCATAACTTGTCAAGATCTACAAAGTTTATTTTGGTTGTTTGACTATTTGTGCATCCGACATTGTGGTTCTAATATTATTCACAAACATTATATATCACTCTTGTAGTTTTATAAACTACCGGAGAGATATATAAGATTTATGAACGAATTTATTTTAAGTTTGTCAAATGAAGAAATCACCGAAACAAAAATTGTTCATCTTGATAAGTTAACCAACTTTGTAGTTAAAAACTTTTTCATTTGGATTAATTTACTGCTTTAAAATGTAATTTAAAAACTGGCTTTGCTGAGTGTCAAAAAAAACACTAGGCAAAGAGCTCTTTGCCGAGTGCCACGTGGCTGGCACTCGGCAAAGGCACCTCTTTGCCGAGTGTCAGCCACGTGGCACTCGGCAAAGATCCGACCACGTGGCACAGTTCGGGGCCACATTCTTTGCTGAGTGCCACGTGGCTGGCACTCGGCAAAAGCACCTCTTTGCCGAGTGCCAGCCACGTGGAACTCGGCAAAGAACCGCCCACGTGGCACAGTTGGGGGCCACATGCTTTGCCGAGTGCCACGTGGCTAGCACTCGGCAAAGAGCCCCTCTTTGCCGAGTGCCCGCCACGTGGCACTAGGCAAAGCATCCTTTGCCTTGTGTTTGCGCTTTGCCGAGTGCCACGTGGCCGGCACTCGGCAAAGAGGCTCTTTGCCCAGTGCCCGAAATTTGGCACTCGGCAAAGCCACAGGCACTCGACAAAGATTGATTTTCCCGTAGTGTTTGGCTTTCCTACTAGGATTTAGGAACCCTATTTGGCACGCCCATCTTAATTATCTCTCATAGTACAAAACTAACAAAAACATAAAAATTCTTTAGAGAATAAATTAAGTAAATATCATGCACACACATATAATAATAATAATCATATTCCAATAAAACTGCTAAGGCCAGAGACAATACATAAACATATTAGGCTGTTCACGACACATACAAGGTGTGGACAGTGTCTACAGCCTTATTACAAGCATCCACACGTGCACGCCATCCAAATAGCTGAGACCAACAGATAGAGATGGATTGACTAGATGTTGCCTTATGCGGTCAACAATTTATTGGAGATAAGTATTAACATAACTTGGCCATAGCTTGAAGCAAAGCAACATATGCATATGAATGGCATCCATATGCATGCTGGTAGCAATGCAAGCATAACGTTTTAGGCTTCTTGTCCTTCTTCCATCTCAGGAACTGCTTCCATTTCTAGCATCTTAGTAGCCACTGTCAAATTAAATATGGAAATATCATTAGCGCATGAGTTAATTCTACAATGGAAATATAGTATAAGATGTCTTCCTGTTGCAAGTAATTAATGCGCTTGCAGTTGTGAGATGGGATGTGAAGTCAACAAAGTACATTAACGATATTGCACGGAAGGCTACATATGTGTTAGTCTACGATATGATACAAATTAAGCTTGAGTGTACATATTATGTCAAAGGCATTCATCAGATTGAGTTACGTTTAGTGAACTTACCGGAATCTGACAGCAAACAAGGGAAACAACAAGTGTTCTTGCAGACTGCATCGGAGCCACCAGCTTTAATACAAACAAAACAACATGCTTTTGCCTGGAGGGATTTGCAGCAGCTGCAATTGGCCGCCGTGGCCGAGTTCACAGTGATGCTCAAGATGAGCAAGGACATGATCACCATCAAAGCGGTAGTCCTCTTTCCCTCCATTTTCCACCTCCAGTTGCTGAGACCTGCCTGGTTTTACCTAGCTAATAAGTTTCTTGGTTTTGTGTTGAGAGATGCTTCTTGAATGGATGTTGCCAGCTCCAATTTATAGGCAGCTGCGTTATGTTATGATATGGACAAGTTGCGAATGGGTGAACAGTTATGTAGTATTCAATATGACAGTGGCAACAATTGATGACTTTGATTGGTTAATTAATTACTAGGAAAAATTCATTCATTCACATGTATCTTGCGAAGGAAATGCAGGTTCACTTACCGTATTTGGAATTAGGGAGAAATCCTGGACTATGACAATAGTGTGCAGTGAGCGAGGCACCAAAAGCTAGCCACAAAAATTGAGCACCTATGATATTAATTGGTTCAGAGTGACAAACATTGGGGCAAGGTAGTAACACTAGCCCGTCAAAGATGGATTTTAGCTAGCAACTCACGGTGTTGAATGCAAGTCTCTAAAATTATGGATGCACTTTGGTTAATACAATTTCAGCAGGGGCTTCGTATATATTTCCCTATGTAAAATTGATAGGAATCAATATGGCTGGTTGTTTGCTATGATAGACTTTAGCAAGGTTTCTCTATTCCATGGTGTTGGATATCAGATGATAAGTATGGCATACGTGCAACTTTATCCCAAGTATTCATATTTCAATCCCCGGCCACATTTACAACTTGCACGTACTATGCACACCCAATTATTACCATTTTTTTTTGTTCTGACCCCTTTTCTATTTTATTTGTTTGTGAACATATCAATGTCATTTTTAACATACAAACTAGTTTTTTCAGCAATGTGAAAATTGCAACAAACACATGACACTCGACCAAGAGTGTTCCCAGAGTGCTCTGGAACAATCTCTTTGTCGAGTGCCATGACCATGACACTCGACAAAGAGGTTCTTTGCAGAGTGTAACACTCGACAAAGTTGGATTTTTTTGTTTATTTGTAGCTTCAGCCATGCAAATCACATATATATGTGTAATATCCTGTTTTTTGAAAATAATAATAATAATAAATATATGTTGACCACGCAGACTAAAGACCAGAGAGAAAAAAAATGACTTTTGAAACATTAGTCGTATGGAAGATCAGAAATCTTGGTTGCATAGATCTCGTCAAAAAGGATTTGTTTGACTACTAAGTTGTTTCATTTAGATGCCATGTTAATTTTTTTTACGGAGCTGTTAAATTGGAATTGTTGGACGTGGCTTAGGGTATCCTTCTATGCCATTCTAGGAGGGAAAAATAGGGGGTCCTATTCATCTTCCAGCACTCATCACTGCCTAATCCTGTCGTCGTTATTGTGATCGATTCTTATTTTGATTCATTAAACTATGATCGATTCTTATTTTGATTTATTAAACTATGTATGTTCGTTATTGTGATTTGCTCACTACTGGAGAAAGGGTCTTTAGCCCCGGTTGAAATGGGCTTTTAGCCCCGGGTATCCCAACCGGGGCTAAGAATCCGGGACTAAAGGTCCTGGCCTTTAGTCCCGGGTGCTTTCAACCGGGGCTAAAGGTCCAGAGAGGAAAAATAAATGTCTGTTGTGTGAGATTCGAACTCAGCACATCTCGCCTCAGGCACGTTTACCATCTAAGCTACGCAACCCACGTGATGTAGTTCTGGACGTTTTCCTTTTGAATCCACTCGTGAAGGACCTTTAACCCCGGTAGGTAACACCAACCGGGGCTAAAGGGACCTTTAGTCCCGGTTGGTACCACCAACCGGGGCTAAAGGAAGGGTCACCCTTTAGCCCCGGTTGGTATTACCAACCGGGACTAAAGGTCCAGGACCTTTAGTTCCGGTTGGTAATAGTTCCGGTTGGTAATACCAACCGGGGGTAATAGTTCCGGTTGGTAATACCAACCGGGGCTAAAAGTCTTTAGCCCCGGACGCAAATTTTTACCGAGACTAAAGCTCAGTTGCTAGATCGTCCAAAGGCCTGTTCTCTAGTAGTGGCTTGTTCGCGGATAAAAGAATTTATAGGGGAGACTCTGCCTAAATTTTCAATAATTTTAAGACAAGTAGATTGCTTTTGGTGTTGTGTGGTAACCTTCGGATGTGTTTCCAACTTGGGCGTTACAGTATCACATATATATCACACAAACACATATAGTCCACAAACATCACATATAGTCCATATCCATCACATATGATCCATAATTATCACAAATTGTCCATAACCATCACAAGTACACCATAACCAACACACCTAGTCGATCTATATAGTCCTCACAAATAGTCCATAACATCACAAGTAATTCATCGAAGTGCCACCAGAAGTACAACCATCACAGATAATCCATCCAAGTGTCGCCACAAGTGCAAGCATCACAACCACAACGTATTCACCTTTGTCCACTCCAACCGTCCCATGGCAATCCTTGTGGCCCTTGAGGTGGATCATTCAACGCCGCCGATTGATTCTACACAAAGGAGAAGAGATTGCATGTGTTAGATAAGGTTATAAAAATTTGGAAGTGTGGTCTAACATGGAGATGGATATGGACTTAAGGTACAGAAGGCAAACTCACAGGAGTGTTTCCAAGAGGAGTTGTAGGAAGGAATAAGATCGGTGGCGGAGGTTGACCAATACCTGCTCCAAGACCTTGAATATACTTAAACATCGCCTTTATCCTCTTGCCGATCTGCCCCAACAAAGAAGAACTTTGCCCTGTGTTTTTTTTGGACGAGTGCCTACAGAGGACATGAATGACAAAGTGTTTGTCTTTGCCAAGTGCCTGGGCCAAGGCACTCAGCATAGAGACCCTTCGCTCTCTCTTTGCCGTGTGCCTGTCTGGATATATACACTCAGCGTCTGGGTCTTTTTGTCGAGTGCCTGACAAAATGCACTCGGCAAAATACCGGACACTCGACATAGGAGGGGATTCGGGTAGTGGATAGACTTTAGCATGGTTTCTCTATTCCATGGTGTTGGATATCAGATGATAAGTATGGTCTACATGAAACTCTATCCCAAGTATTCATATTTCAATCCCCACATTTAATTTACAACTTGCACGTACTATGCACACCCAATTATTACCATTTGTTTTTGTTCAGATCACTTTTCTATTTTATTTGTTTGTGAATGTATTAATGCCATTTTAACATACAATCTAGTTTTTTCAGCAATGTGAAAAATAGCAACTTTGCTCAAGATTTGGTAGAAGGATAATAAACTTAACACGGCCGCCCATCTGAAGTACCAATATCAACTACATCTGTGAATATCGAAAATTTAATGAGTCCAGTACGGTTGTCAACTACAAGTTCACATCCTGCTATACGGCAGCTGGAGAGTAGCATGAATCTTTGAAGGCCAAAATAATTCATGAATCTTATTTTTTGTATGTGGATGTGAGTAGTCATAATAAGGTGGTCTGAGTTACCACTACAGGGAACGCCGGCTTTGCCGAGTGCTGGCTGCACTCGGCGAAGGGCCTCTCGCACTCGGCAAAGGCTTCGCCGAGTGCCGCACTCGGCGAAGGGCACTCGGCGAAGAAATTGTCGGCAACGATATCTTTGCCGAGTGCCAAATATCGGGCACTCGGCAAAGGCTTCGCCGAGTGCCAGGTCAGCACTCGGCGAAGCAAACGGGAGCCGTCACTTGACGACCTCTTTGCCGAGTGCCACGTGGGCCGGCACTCGGCAAAGAAGGCCCTCTTTGCCGAGTGCCACGTGGGCCAACACTCGGCAAAGGGGGCCCCTTCGCAGAGTGCCACGTGGCTGGCACTCAGCAAAGAGGGCTTCTTTGCCGAGTGCCACGTAGGCCGGCACTCGGCGAAGAGGGCCTCTTTGCCGAGTGTCATGGTCAAGGCACTCGGCAAAGAGGCCGAGCTGGGGAAAATTTGCCCAGCTTTGCCGAGTGCCATGACCTCTTTGCCGAGTGTGGCACTCGGCAAAGCTGGGAAAAATGGAATTTTTTTTCTGTTTTCATTTCCCTACACAGAAAACATATCACACATCCATATTCCATTTCAGATAAATATCACATGCATATATATCACACATCCATATATCACATGCATATCCATTTCAGACGAATATCACACGTTCAGTCTCCATGCATCACAAGGTCACAAGTTTATTACAAGTTCATCACAAGTTCACAAGTCCATCACATCCATCTCACAAGTCCATGACAAATTGCCAACATGCCATCGAAGGCGTCTCAACTCAAGCTATACTGCGACTTGAACCCCATTAGGCGTCCAATGGCATCCAGTTGTGAAACCATTGTCTTTTCATGAAGGGGCTTCTGTGCCAAAGACATCATGTCGTAGAACGCCTTTGCGGTGTCCTCTGGCTCCTCCAATCCTTCACCGAATTGTGCCTCTTGAAAGTCTCTCATCATGTCTGCTACCCCGGCATCTCCATCATACTCCTCGAGGCGTTGTCTCACCACCTCCTCTCTAATCCGATCGGCTTCACCATGGTGGACCCAACAAGTATAGTTTTCAACGAATCCGTACTTGTAAAGATCTACCCCCACGTTATTCTTATATTTTCTTTTCTTGTTCCCACATTTGCTGTAGGGACACGGCATCCGACTCGACCCTTTAGCAGCCGGACCAAACGCATGCTCTAAGAAAGCATTGGTCTTAGTAACCCATTCTGTGCTCTTACTTGCGTGGCCCGTGTACATCCAGTCACGGTTATCCATCCTCTGTCATATACATATGTAAGCGAGTAATAAAACCAGCAATTGCATCTACACGACGTTCCTACCATCTAATAGGTGAAGGATAGGTCCTAATCCGACCCGAGGATGCGCAGATGGGTTAGTTTCCATGTTCTACTCCTACTCGAGAGAATTTCGGCAGCACCTCCTCGCTGTTCACCCGATACACGTCCTGGCAGGGAGAGTGTGTATCCGGAGAACAACGAGGAGGTGGTGCTGAAACTCTGACTCTGACAGGAGCAGAACATGGAAACTAGCTCATCTACGCATCTGCGGGCTGTCCAAAATACGTGGACAATCCGAAAGAGATATGGTCGTAGATATGCAAAGGTCTGAATATCTAAGACTGTATCTCTTTCAAACGGGAGACGTCTAACTAGGTTACGCGACCAAAGATCAGATACCTAAAGATACAGATAGAGGGGTTATACCTAAGGTGTCGGTGAGGTCAGGGTAGCGGGGCAGTGGTGACTCGGGGCAGTGGCGAGACGACGCGGTGCAGGCAGACCCGCAACGCCGACGAAGACAATCGGGGTCGACGAGTCCCTCTGACGGGTCGTCCTCCTGCCAAAAAAGAGCATATGGTTAGTCTCGACCGAAAATTTCGGCAGCACCTCCCCTGCACGGGGAGGTTCCCAAAACCTGCAGAAAAGGTCGACACGAAGGCCAACAACCACATGTATACCAGACATAGTCACGAAGGCCAACAATCACAATAGCTCACAATAGTACAACTACTACTAACACTAACACTACTACTAACACTACTAATAACACTAACACTAACACTACTAACTACTACTAACACTACTACTAACTACTAACTACTAACTACTAACTGCTAAGTACTAACTATTTACTAACTACATAGGGCATACCTTCGCGACGAGAATAGCAAGAACGAGCTTCGGCGACGACGACGGGGACGACCGAAGCGGCTTGAGGGTCGACGGACCTAAGCCGGCACCTTCCTCCTCTCTTCTCCTTGTCCTTCTCCTCCTCTCTTCTTCACTCCTCCTTCTCCTCCTCTCTTCTCCAATCCTCCTCTCCTCCTCCACCTCCTCCTCCTCCTCCTCCTCTCCTCCTCTCCTCCACTGGCCGGCCAGGGACGGGCAGCCGGTCGGGGCCGCCGGGCGGGGACGGGCGGGCGACCGGGGCCAGGCGGGTGGCGCGACCAGGGGGCGGCCGGGGGCGGCCGGAGGCGCCGCGCGGCGCCGCGGTCCGGGGGTGGCGGCCCGGGGGGGATGCGGCGGGGCGGGGCGGGGGCGCGGCGAGGCCGGGTGGCGGTGGGCCCGGGACGGGGGTGCGGCGGGGCGGGGCGAGGCGGGGCCGGGGCGCGGGCGCTGCGGCGGGCGACGTGCGGGTGCGTGCGTGCGGGTGTAAGTGTGTGTGCGTGTGTGGGTGGCCGGAAGGCCGTTTTGTATTTTTTTTATTTTCGAACGGCTTTGCCGAGTGCCAGATTGAGGGGACCTTTGCCGAGTGCCACCCGATCTGGCACTCGGCAAAAGAGGGGCCACATGGCAGACATACCCCGACCAGCAGGCAAGGCTTCGCCGAGTGCCAGCTGGCACGGCACTCAGCAAAGAGCTTCTCTTTGCCGAGTGCCGGCCTATGGCACTCGACGAAGTTTTTATTTTTTTAAAAATTTTGCCACCAAAGTTTTTTTGAGGCACTTCCACACTATCATAGACAGCATGTTCAAATTTGACACTTTTTCAAAACGTTTCGTTATATTTTTTGACTTTATTTCATTTTCTTGAATTTTCTCGGAAGACGCAAGTTTGAACTGCGGGTGCATCGAATAATGGATTTTCATGATTTAAAAAATATTATTGTTGTTCTTAACCATATGTTGAGGCCAAATCCAAAAACTAACCCTAGGTTTCGATCAACGTGCTCACGGGGCAACGCCTCCAAATTACGTGCGGGCGGTTTTTTAATTATAGTAAATGCAACTGAATTCCGAAAATCACGAAACTTGGCGAGATGTTGTTACATCATATGCGTATGCGAATATCCCCTCTTTGCCGAGTGCCTGCCACGCGGCACTCGGCAAAGAACAGCCCACGTGTCAAACAACGGGGCTACACGCTTTGCCGAGTGCCACGTGGTTGGCACTCGGCAAAGTGCTCCCTCTTTGCCGAGTGTCAGACGGTGGGCACTCGGCAAAGCGAACGGCCGTGGATGCCGTCTAGTCCGGCACGCTTTGCCGAGTGCTCGTCTGTGCCGAGTGTGCGGCACTCGGCAAAGAGGTTCCTTTGCCGAGTGCTTTTCTTTGCCGAGTGTCGGGCACTCGACAAAGCAGTCTTTGCCTTGTGCTTAGGCTTTGCCGAGTGCCAGAAATTTGGCACTCGGCAAAGTTCCAGGCACTCGACGAAGCCTGCGTTTCCTGTAGTGTATCCTTGTAATTAGCGTTAGCTAGCCGGATCTTTTTAAGTAACCGCAAAATGGTGAGGGTCCTTTTTAAGTTTGAAAACAGCAAGTGCTTCTCCTTTATTAAAAAATGAAAATTAAAAATTAATCGCGGCCGGGTCTTGACCTCGCGAGTCTACGTACACCTCACAGGCACCTACCTTCACCAAGAAAATAAGGGTCTCTTTGGTACAGCTCAGCTTCACTGGTGAAACTGTTTTTTTAGAAAATAGTTCTATGAGCAACTTCTTAGATGAAACTGAGCTGTTTTAGAAAAAGTGTTTGGCAAAACAGCTTTATCAACAACTTCATGCATGGTTGAGAGAGAGAAATGGAGGTGTAAGCTGTGAAAAAACTACTTTTTTCAGCTTCATCTCACCTTATGGTTTTGTGAGAGGGGAAATAGTTGGAAAAACGTGTTTGACCAAAAAAAAAAGGCCCTAAGATTGTTTCGTCCGCGAACCAATTTGACGTTAGAGTATTTGCTGTTATTACCAAGGCGGGCAACACGTACTAACACTCATGCCATAATTGAATTGATTCACAGAGACAAAAAGTCTAGCAAACCAGAGGGTACTCAATTTTGCCATGCATGTTGATGAATAATAACGTCGACGACTTAATAACACGTTCTTTGTTGCATCACGTACTACACGTACAGGTACGTTGATGTGTATCAATAAAAATGGAACCACGACCTAGCTAGCCTAGAGACTCTCAAGGATAGGGATAGAGCACCTAACCAAGATGCTTCAGAATTTGATATGGTGTAAATTTCGAAATGTATGTTGTTAATAGCCTTGTGGCCAAACACGTCCAGTTCTTCGATCACTGATGTGTTATTAATATTAACAGAAATATATATAAAGTAATAAGTCAAACGAGAACCGTACCCAATAACTTGAGCCCAATAATTAACATCCTGGCCAACTTGAGACCGCACCATAGCCGCCGCGCCCGATCGAAAAGCCGAATACTTGTATTGTATTGTATTGCATTGCATTGTCCAGTGCAGTACGTTGCAGGTTTCATTTATCTTTCAATTGTAATCTCACAGACATGAGTCCTGCTTGTTTCTTTAGATAATGAGAGTTTATTTCATTAAGCATATGAAAATGTACCGGTCTCTACGTCAGAAGATGTACGTGACCAAAATTATTTCATTAATGATAATGGGCAGGGCCGGTCCTATAGGGGTAGTGCATGAGGTACACCGAGGGCCCAGGCGGGAGAGGGGCCCAAGTTTAGGTATATAAACCTCTAGGCCTTATAGTTGATGAGGCATCAACAAACTAATTAGAAGCAAAAGAGAAGAGAAGCGACTGTAAACGGAACCAATAAACTTTGTCAAATTATTTAGAATAATACGATTTATATAGTGTAATACAACTTTGACCACTTGTTTTGGGACCCTAAATAATTTTAAATAAAAAATATTTCAACTACAAAGTTGTAAATCATATTGAGAGGTATAACTTCCTTATAGACCATTTTAATATCTAAGATTATTTGATAATTTTAAATTTTAAATTTTAAAATCTACAAACTTAAAATGATATTTGGGGCTCTAAACAGTTTTAATTCAAAAACAATTCAACTATAAAGTTGTAGATCATGTCGAGGGCTACAATTCTGATATAAAGTTTGTCTTCATTCGAGTTCGTATGAAAAAGTTATGATTTTTTTGTGAATTTTTTGTATTAAATTTTTAGATCGTCCTGTTTTGACTAAATGACACTCAAAACCAAGTTTAAGAACTAGAATAACACTATTGACCAAGTTTGGGGACCAATGGTGATCACCTTACAAATTCAGGGACTTAGATGACACCATCGACCAAGTTTACGGACCTCCAAATACCACTTTACATGTTTAGGAACCGGGATGACACCATTAGCGAAGTTTAGGGACCGACAGTGAATTTTACTCTTTATAGTATAAAGCATCAAAAATTCGTTTGAAACAAATAAAACATTTGGAACATAGACCCGCAACACATTGTGTATATCCATTGTAACATATGCAACGTCTTGATAAAACACTTGCAACATATGTTTGAAACAGTTGAAACATTTACTTGCAACATATATAATGACTATAATTTATGCAATATCTAAATAAAATACTTGCAACATACGATTTAAAAAATAGCGAAATATTTGAAATATACATTTACGAACCTATTTTATAAAATATATGAAACGTACGTATAAAACGCATTAAAAATAAGAAGCTCGACGCCGGCACAAACCTCATCGGTGGCACGGTTGGAGACTTCATGTCGTGCCCCTCTCACAAACTCTTTTTTTTTTGAGACGAAAGAAGAATTGTATTAAAATATAGCTGGGTACATCATCATATTACAAGTATTCTGGAAAAAACATATATCCAGAAACTGATTTTCATCTATATTGTACCCACACTGTGAATAGCTCAAACTCTCAAATCCAAACCTATTTGACGCTTCGTATGGATGACCGCACAGGCAAATACTCGGCAACAATTGTTTTAGGCCACACAATAGATGCCCAACGGACGGCCAACATTTCTGCAGGTGGAGTTGAGAAACTTCTTCTTTCTCGTGTCTTCCTTCTTCTTCCTTCTGCCACCGAAGAGTGAAGAAGACTGATCTGAAACTTATTCTCTCTAGTCCTTCATTGTGGCCAGATCTAACCACAACAAAACAGAGAAAAGACCAGAGAAAATTATTCCATGACGACGACATCATCTCCGCCTTGATGCCGTCATCCGGAAACAAAAATCTCCATGTCGTCATGCTGGTGAAGATGCTGACGCCGAAGTCGTCGTCCCCATCTTCAACGAAGTCGCCATGGAGAAGACAATTTCATCCTTCCCCTTCTCCGTCGCCGAAGAGGAGAAGAAGGAGATAAATCTCCAATACCACAATACTTGGCATGGAGAGGACTCAAACCCTAAAAATTCGATCTATTGAGAAAAAGTATGAAAAGCGATGGGAGGGACGTGCGGCTAGGCCGGAGGGAGGAGAGAGGGGGACCAACGGAGGACGGCGGCGGCGCGAAGGAGCGACGTGCGGCGGCGGCGGCGAGCGAAGGGTCACTATGAATGTCAAAAAAAAAAAACTAATCTTAGGGTCTTTTCTTTTGCGTCGTCCATGCTGGGGCTTTGGGCACCCCAGCCTGCAGTTGCGTTGCTTCGCTTACATGATGCGATCCTAGTCTCTCTAATCAACATGCAGAAGTGCCACTGACTAGTCTAACCATATGCTACCACATCACATATAGGAGTACGAGACCATGCTAGTGACTTGGCCTACGTACGCCCCATACACTGACGGATCGAAAAGGATCGAGTCGCAGCCGCAAATGTGTCTTTTTTTTAGTCGTCGCATGCGCATATGCCGCCGGATCGGTTCGTTCGGACAGACGGATGCCATAAATCAAACATTACCATAATACGCATGTATGTAACCCAAAAAATAGAAAACGGGGGACTGTCCTTTCTCATAGTTTTCAAAACATCAAGTGCATCTTTTTTTTATTTAAAATAAAAATAAAAAATTACTTGCCGATCTGATCTTGACCTCGCAAGGCACATAACCAAATCTGCTTTGCTCTGCCAAATCCAAGTTTGGGTATTTTACTATTATATAAGCAAAATACGTCTTGTCGATTGTGAGTACCAACGACACTTTCGTTGTTATGCAATAATTGAATTGATTCACAGAGACAAAGTCTAGTAGCAAACCAGGCGAGAGTACTAAATTTTGCCATGTACGTTGATGAATAATATCGTCGATGACTTAATAACACGTTCTTGCATGACTACATGTACGTTGATGTGTATCAATAAAATGGAACGACCTAGCTAGAGACTCGATCTCAAGGATAGAAGAGCACGTAACCAAGATGCTTCAGAATTTGATATGGTATAAATTTCGAAATGTCTGTTTTTAATTAATAGCCATTGTGGCGAAACATCTAGTTCGATCACTGATGATGAGAGGAACAGAAATAAACTAATAAGTCAAACGAGAACCCAACTTATAGCCCGGCCAACTTGAGACAATAATCTCACAGACACTAGTGTCCTGCTTCTTTTTTACATAATGCACTACGGGAAAATCAATCTTTGCCGAGTGCCTGTGGCTTTACCGAGTGCCAAATTTCGGGCACTAGGCAAAGAGCCTCTTTGCCGAGTGCCGGCCACGTGGCACTCGGCAAAGCGCCGACACTCGGCAAAGAGCCCCTCTTTGCCGAGTGCCAGCCACGTGGCACTCGGCAAAGCATGTGGCCCCGAATTGTGCCACGTGGGCGGTTCTTTGCCGAGTGCCACGTGGCTGGCACTCGGCAAAGAGGTGCCTTTGCCGAGTGCCGGCCACGTGGCACTCGGCAAAGAATGTAGCCCCGAACTGTGCCACGTGGGCGGTTCTTTGCCGAGTGCCACGTAGCTGGCACTCGGCAAAGAGGTGCCTTTGCCGAGTGCCAGCCACGTGGCACTCGGCAAAGAGCTCTTTGCCTAGTGTTTTTTTTCTGACACTCGGCAAAGCCAGTTTTTAAATTACATTTTAAAGCAGTAAATTAATCCAAATGAAAAAGTTTTTAACTACAAAGTTGGTTAACTTATCAAGATGAACAATTTTTGTTTTGGTGATTTTTTCATTTGACAAACTTAAAATAAATTCGTTCACAAATCTTATATATCTCTCCGCTAGTTTATAAAACTACAAGAGTGATATATAATGTTTATGAATAATATTAGAACCACAATGTCGGATGCACAAATAGTCAAACAACCAAAATAAACTTTGTAGATCTTGACAAGTTATGAAAGTTTGTAGTTGATAACTTTTTAATTTGAAGTCATCTAGTTATGCAAAACTGCGTCGAATTTGAAAATTTTAAAATTCAAATTTTTCAAAATACCTCAGATGGAGAAATAACCAAAATGAAAGTTGTAGATCTCGAAAAGTTGTGAAACTTTGGTGTTGATAACTTTTTGATTTGAACTCATCTTGTCAACGAAAACTACGTTTCAAATTGTAAAATTTAAAATTCAAATTTTTATAAACGACTTCGGATGGAAAAACTACCAAAATAAAAGTTGTAGACCTTGAAAAGTTAGAAAACTTTGTAGTTTACAATTTTTTGATTTGAATTCGTTTAGGGCCTCAAATAAGCAAGTTACACATGGTTTAGTATAATATATGGGTAATCGAAACGGAGATGGAACGTATATGAGTGTGTAGTGCAGTGGTAGAGGAGGCTCCGCGCGAACGAGAGGTCGTGAGTTCAAATCCTGCTGACTGCGTGAGAGAAAATTACGTGAAAAGTAGTAGAACTTGCGATTTCGAGGGCGACAAGTGGGCGCTGCCCAATGGGCCCCTCCTCCAATTAAATAAAAAAATTTCCCTATTTTTTCGGGGGTTTTTTATTTTTTTCTTTGCCGAGTGCCAAATATGTCAGCACTCGGCGAAGCCTTCGCCGAGTGCCCGATATTTGGCACTCGGCAAAGAACCCTTTGCCGTGAAATTCTTCGCCGAGTGCCCTTCGTCGAGTGCAAAAGAGTGCTGCCAGCACTCGGCAAAGAGCGATTCTGCTGTAGTGATGGAAGTTTATTTCATCAAGCAAATGAAAAAGTCCTCGTCTCTACATCAGACGATATGATGTACGTGACCAAAATTATTTCATTGATGATGATAATGGGAGTCTAGATAATGTAAGCGCTACTATATATACCAAATAGAAATAGTCCTTTTGGTTGATAATTGTTTGTCAATACAACTGTACTACCAAATTACTTGTGGGTTGCCTTATATGCTGGTCTAATCCACCTTAACAATAAAGGAGGGACTAAATTCTCCACAATAAATATCATTAACATGTAGATGAACCACTATGGGCCAAAGTCCATGTCACGTACCATTTGTAACATCCAAAAGTCCAAACAACTCAGATCCACTATGTACGCTGAGTGAATTACACCTTCTACCGTTCCACTTACACTTTTGTCCTCGCTTCATATAAAAGAATTAACCCAAGAATGGTTGGGTGGACTCTAGAAGCTTTATATGTTGGTCTAACCCCACCTTTAACAACCAAAATAAAACTTATGCGAAATAATCGCACCAGCTAACAGAAAATAACTTATGCGAGATGACGGACAAGAGGAGGGTGAATAGTATTTTCTAAAATTAATCACACCAGCTAACAAAATTTTCTGTGCGGGGGCTGATTTCGTTTGGCATTGGTGATGTCCCCAGGGTATGTCGGGGGATGCTAATGGGAATAAATCAAGATCTTGTTGGATAAGATAGATGGCTTTGACAGAAAGGCAGAGACAAATTCACTATCTTCCCATGAGGTAGAGCTTAGATATCATCTTAAAGGCAATTAACTAAGTTGCTAAGAGAGGAGGAGATCTATTGGCTCCAACGATCAAAAACAACAAAGTTATTGCAAGGGGATGATAACACTAAGTACTTCCACTTGTTGGCGAATGGGAGACATAGGAAAACAAAAATCACTCAACTAGAACAGGATGAAGGAATTATCGTTGGGGATGTGAATCTGAAACATTATATAACCAATTACTATAAAAGATTGTTTGGACCTCATGTACATAATTCTTTCTCACTGGAAGAGACCTTGAGGCATGATATACCTCAAATATCGGAGGAGGAGAATGAAGTATTGGTGGCTCCATTTAGTGAGGAGGAGGTCAAATCAGCTGTCTTTGATATAGAACAAAATAAGGCACCGGCTCCAGGTGGCTTCCCTGCAGAATTTTACCAATTCTCTTGGGATGTTGTCAAGCCAGATTTGATGAGCCTCTTTTATGAATTCTGTATGGGGAGATTGCCTATTCACAGTTTAAATTTTAGGGTAATTATGCTATTGCCCAAGATCATAGATGCGATTAAGATACAATATTATAGACCTATTTGTCTCTTAAATGTGTCGTTTAAGGTTTTTACAAATAGAATTTTAAAAGTGGCAGATAAAGTGATAGGTCCATTTCAGTCGGCCTTTATTCCGGGAAGATATATAATGGAAGGAGTTGTAATACCACGAAACAATACATGAATTGCATAAAAAAGATGGAGTGATCCTAAAGTTGGACTTTGAGAAAGCGTATGATAACCTTAAATGGCCTTTTATACAACAGGTCCTCAGAATGAAAGGATTCTCACCAGTCTGGTGTGAATGGATTTCAAAAATCATGTGTAGAGGGAGTGTTGCAGTAAAGGTCAATGATAATCTAGGCCATTATTTTCAAACAAGAAAAGGAGTACGTCAGGGGATCGGTTATCTCCAATCTTGTTTAATATAGTGGTGGATATGCTGGCGATTCTCATTTCATGAGCAAAAGAGGTCGATTAAATCCAAGGAGTGGTTCCACCCTTGGTTGAGGAAGGACTATCAACCCTTCAATATGCCTATGACACTATTATCTTTGTGAACCATGATTTGGAGAGGGCCAAAAATATGAAGCTCCTGCTTTGTCCTTTTGAGCAGTTGTCAGGACTCAAAATCAATTTCCATAAGAGCGAATTATTTTGTTATGGAGCAGCTAATGCTAATCGACTAGAATACACAAAAAAATTTGGACGTAATGTAGGATCCTTTCCTTTTAGATATTGATCCTTTCCTTTTAGATATTTAGGAATTCCTATGCATCATCAAAAACTAATGAACAAGGACTGGAAACATGTGGAAGAAAGGTTTCAAAAAAGACTAAGTGGTTGGAGGAGTAAGATGGTTTCAGTAGGAGGAAGGCTTGTTCTTATTAATTTAACTCGGTTCTGAGTAGTCTTCCTATGTTCATGATGTTCTTCTTTGAAATACCTAGGGGAGTTTTGAAAAAAATAGATTATTTCAGATATTGTTTTTTGGCAAAGTGATGAGCACAAGAAGAAATATAGATTGACAAAATGGGAGGTAGTATGTACAACAAAAGATCAAGGAGGTCTGGTGGTTCTAAATCTAGGTGTTCATAATAAATGCCTCCTAAGCAAGTGGATTTACAAATTGATAGATGGTGATGGGGTCTGGCAACAGCTTCTTAAAAATAAATATTTAAGGGACAAAACCTTGACTCAGGTTCAATACATGCCCGAGGATTCTTAGTTTTGGGCGAGCCTTATGAAGGTCAAGGATGAGTTCTTGTCTATGGGTAGGTTTGATCTAGGTGACAGATCCCAGGTGCGTTTTTGGGAGGATTCATGGGTAACGCCACATCCCTTCAAAGCACTCTTTCCGACACTACATAACATTGTCTGTTAGTTCAGTGTTGTCTTCGGCGCCCATTAAATATAGCCTTCAGGAGATCTCTAACGGGGATTAATTTGCAAGCATGACACAATATTGTGGCCTTGGTTGCAAACGTATCTTTAACAAACCGAAGAGATCGTTTTGTGTGGGGGCTACATCAGAACGGGTTGTTTTCAGTTAATTCTATATACAAAGCATTATTAGACATACAGGCTTTACCTTGTAACAATTTAATTTGGAAACTTAAACTACCCCTCAAGATTAAAGTCTTTATGTGGTACTTGTATAAGGGTGTAATCTTAACTACAGATAATTTAGCTAGGCGACAGTGGCAAGGAGATAAGAATTGTTGTTTCTGTTCCTCTAATGAGACAATACAACACTTACTGTTTGATTATCATTATGCTAAATTTGTATGGAGGATTGTTCATTTTTCTTTCAACCTAAAGCCTCCAACTAGTGTGCACAATTTGTTTACTGGGTGGTTGGAAGGATTCAACAGGAAAATGAAGTACCAAATTCTTGTGGGTGCAAGTGCTATTTGTTGGGCACTTTGGTTAACACGGAATGATGTTGTGTTTGATAAGGCCATAGCACCGTCTTATTTGCAGGTTATCTTCAAGGGGACGTATTGGACCAGGTACTGAACTTTATTGCAGAAGGAAGAGGATCACCATTTCATGAAGACAGGCTATAGGACTCTTGAGTCGGCCGCAATGGAGTTGTTTGCAAGTTACGACTGGAGATTTAGAAATAGAATTTCTTCTCTTTAATTTATCCTTTTAAGAACTTTGCTGCTTATGGCTCAAAACTTAGTTTTTGAGATTCCGTGGACTTGGTTTGGTTTGCTTGTAATTTTGGAAAGCCATATGCATTAGTCGATGCAGAAGCTGGGATATTAATATATTCCCTTTTCTAAAAAAACAACTAGGCCATGTGCCATCGAAAAAAGTGTCGGCTATGGGGGGTGTTTTTTGTAGTGCTTAGAGCAAGATTCAGAGCAGCAGTAGTGCTAATCATTTTATGGAATGCATGGAAAACATCAAGACTTATTAAACCTCGAGTAAATGTTGCCTCAATCGAGCAAATGTTGCACCAAGGCTTGTTGAAAAAGGCCGTTTTTGGTACTCAGTTTCATTTCGTGCGATAACCTGTTATTTGAAATCCCTCAATGTGGGCACCTACATACACTACTCTATTTGTCATCTATTTATCCATCAATTTGAACCTCAGCCCCTTAGAGAAACTTAGTAAATATTGTCTGAATCGAGAAATTTCTACACCTTGGCCAGTTAAAAACGCCATTTTTGGGGCTCAGTTTCATTTCGCACGGCAACCTATTATTTCGATATGCCTTCAGGTGGGTACTTACACTACTCTAGGTTCTTTGTCAACTAGTTAACCATCAGTCTGAACCCCAGCCCCTAAGAGAAAGTAAGTAAATGCTGCATGAATCGAGCAATTTTTATACCCGGGCCTGTGAAAAAGGCCGTTTTTGGGATGTAAGATATAGCCATAGCAATAGAGAAGGATGAATGAGTGATAGGACAGCCCAACATACTGTCACCACCAAGTTTCTCAATGCCCCTATTATGATCAACACCACAAGCAAAGCTAAGGATTATCCGGATTTGTAGTTAAGTCTTTCAAATATGTGGCAAAATAATTGATATAGGCCAGTGGACACTAGAAGTTTACACGCGAGTTTGAGAAACACACCAGCTATGCAGATAGTGAAGCTCAACCAGATAGTATGAAAAAAAACCTGCAACATCTCTTTGTCCTAGTTTTTTAGCGGACCCTTCGTTCCTGTAAGCTAAGGAAGGTGTTAGCATCCCAGAAATCAACCAAGTTTTCTTCCCCTTTGGCTTTCCTACTAGGATTAGGAACTCTATTTGGCACGACCATCTTAATTATCTCCCATAGTACAAAACTAACAAAAACATAAAAATTCTTCAGACAATAAATTAAGTAATGGGTTGTTTGTTTCCTAGAAATTTTTTTAGCCCTATCCCATTGAATTTTATGGCTCTAATTTAGTCTATTAAAAATAGAGTAATTAAAAAGTTAATTTATCAGTTGAAGGCTAATTTGCGAGACGAATCTATTAAACTTAATTAATTCATGATTTGACAATATGTGCTACAGTCAACATTTGCTAATAACAGATTAATTTACCTTAATAGATTCATCTTGTTAATTAGCATATGACAGTGTAATTAGTTTACAATTAGTTTATTTTGAATAGATTAAATTAGTATCAGAACATCTGATGTGATAGGCTATTTTTTTTTTGCCAGGAAACGAACACCCCCTAAATATCATGCATACACATATAATAATAATCATGTTCCAATAAAATTGCTACGGCCAGAGACAATACATAAACATATTTGGCCGTTCATGACACATACAAGGTGGACAGTGTGTACGGCGGCCTTATTACAAGCATCCAGAGTAAATAAATACACTTGTGAGCGCACAAGCCCACACACGTGCACACCATTCAAATAGCTGAGACCAACAGATAAAGATGGATTGACTAGATGTTGCCTTATACGGTCAACAATTTATTGGAGATAAGCATTAACATAACTTGGCCATAGCTTGAAGCAAAGCAACATATGCATATATATGAATGGCATCCATATGCTGGTAGCAATGCAAGCATAACGTTTTAGGCTTCTTCCATCTCAGGAACCGCTGCCATTTCTAGCATCTTTGCAGCCACTGTCAAATTAAATATGGAAATGCCATTAGCGCATGAGTTAATTTTACAATGGAAATATAGTATAAGATGTCTTCCTGTTGCGCTTGCAGTTATGAGATGGGATGTGTAGTCAACAAAGTACATTAACGATATGATACAAATTAAGCTTGAGTGTACATATTATATCATATCAAAGGCATTCCATCCCACTCCAGATCATTTTTCTCCCGTCGGCCGAGAGCTCTCCCGTCGGCTGCTTGGAATCTTCCGCCACGGAGAGTTTTTCGGGCCTTCGGCGCCTTCTCGCGCGCTCCACCAAAGCTTTTGGCGCGGAGAAAGACCTCGCCCGCACTCTGGCCCACCCAAAAGAGAGACGCGTGCACGGGAGTCCAACTAAATTATTTTGGGCCTGTTTGGTTCGCGGACGAGTTTAGCCTGGCTCGCATAGAAGGAGCCTGGTTCTGGGTAGCCAGGCCCAATACATACAAGAACGTGGTGTTTGATTGTCTGTATGCACGAGACAGGTTGAGCTGAGAAGTTGTTTGGTTGCTCGTACGAGAACGAGTTGCATGAGATAAAAATATATAAATAATCATCATCATGACATTTATTACGGACAACTATTATCGTATAACACTTAGGTTACCTTAATTCTCCTTAATATACTTCAAAATATATTAATATCATTTAATATATGCTAATAATATATTAATAACATCATTAGATGACTAATTACCTGCACCACGTGTCGGTGGTACAAAAAAGGGTACCCCCAATCAACGCAAACGCCCGAGCACGATCAATCTCCGTCTCGCCCGAGCCCTCCCAGCCAGGCCTCGGGCGAACGCTCTATCTCCGTCTCGCCCGAGCCCTCCCAGCCAGGCCTCGGGCGAACGCTCCATCTCCGTCTCGCCCGAGCCCTCCCAGCCAGGCCTCGGGCGAACGCTCTATCTCCATCTCGCCCGAGCCCTCCCAGCCAGGCCTCGGGCGAACGCTCTTTCTCCGCCTCGCCCGAGCCCTCCGAGCAAGGCCTCGGGCGAACGATCGCTCTCTGTCTCGCCCGAGCCCTCCAGGCCTCGGGCGAGAGCGCCCCTACACCTCGAGCCTTAACGCACGGACCTCGAGCTGTACAGACAGCCGTACCAGCCCATGCCACGCATTTAATGCCTTCACCTACTCCGGTCATGTCCACTAGTGCGCAGCACGTGCCACAGTGAACCGGTGTAGAGTCAAACCTTCTTTTCATCACAAGCATGGGCAAAAAGGCACCAGCACTGTCACGCCATGCCCTGCACAGCTGTGCCATGATCTACACTGTGCACATCTAAATCACTACTTCGAGGCCGGCTCTGCACCCCTCGAGCTCCCGTGAGCGCCACTTCGAGGCCGGCTCCGCACCCCTCGAGCTCCCGTGAGCGCCACTTCGAGGCCGGCTCTGCACCCCTCGAGCTCCCGTGAGCACCACTTCGAGGCCTGCTCCGCGCCCCTCGAGCCCCCGTGGCACCACTTCGAGGCCTGCTCCGCGCCCCTCGAGCCCCCGTGGCACCACTTCGAGGCCGGCTCTGCACCCCTCGAGCTCCCGTAAGCACCACTTCGAGGCCTGCTCCGCGCCCCTCGAGCCCCCGTGGCACCACTTCGAGGCCGGCTCTGCACCCCTCGAGCTCCCATGAGCGCCACTTCGAGGCCTGCTCCGCGCCCCTCGAGCCCTGACAGCTCCCACGACAAAGGAAAGACAGGCACCCCAAGACCCGGAAGGTCCCTGCCACGTCCAGTACGTCCCGGGATGCGCGGCATGGCCCCTACGACGCCACGTCGCCACGTCTGACACACAGGACGGAGGCCACGCTTCAAGGACAGTGCAACAGCAACCCCCACGCCTGCTCCTGTACCTTCGACAAGACAGAATACCTACTCTTCTCCTTATAGGGCACCGTACGCTCCGACATCTGAATCGTCCCTGTAAACCTGGCCTCCCCTTGTTCTATAAAAGGGGACGCCAGGGGCCTCTGCGAGGCAAGAAAAAAGAGGGAGGGAGACGGAAAAACACGTTAGAGCACCTTACACCCATACACTTAAGTCCGGACCCCGGTCCACGCTCACCAAGCTTGTATTCGCCCCTGTACAAGCACTTAGGTGCAAGTAATACAAGAACATCCCCCCGCTGGACGTAGGGCCTTCTTTGCCCGAACCAGGATAAATCCTTGTGTCTTCTTGCATCACCATCCAGGAAGAGAAACACGCGATCATATTACTCGTTGGTGTGATACCCCCGGGTACGAAACACCGACAGTTGGCGCGCGTGTCCGAGACATTTTCTCGCTATCTCCTGGATGGCTTCTTCGACTCCTTCGCTCTCTGCCGGTGCCGTCGTGTGGTTCGGGAACCTTGAGTCCCTAGCCGCCGGCAACGGCAACGAGCTGACCCCGCTCTCCACGGAGGGCCCGAGCGGAAGGCGTGTCACACCACCCCGCGCGGGGGGCATGACGCGTCGTCTGCACCACCACGCGTCGCCACTTCGCGAGCGGCGTCGTGGTCACCATTGTCGCCAGGCACAGGCGGTGCCGGCGGCGTACGCCCACTTCCCCGCGGCTGGCGCAGAATCCCCGAGGGGAAACCTGCCCGGCACGCGGCCGGCGACCTCCAGGGCGCGGGCGCGCTCCCCCAGCAAGTTCGCGTCTGTCACACGTGCGGACCGGCACGTCTGGTATCCCACCAGGGAGTGCTTCCAGCTCGAGGGAGTGGTGAGCGACGACGACGACGATGACGACGTCAGGCCAACGCTCAACCTCGGAGCGCCCAACGACATGGCTACGGCGGGCGGTTCGCGCGTTCAGGCAAGAAGCAAATCCTCGGCCTCGGTTGCACCGCCTCAACACGACGACAGCAGGACGGCGCAACTCACACAGGTGCGGGAGGCAATCACCAAGACCAAGGAGGAACGACAACGCCTGTTGCAGCTCCAGCAAACTCTGATGCAGGAACCACCCCAGCCTCGAGGAACCGGAGCTCGAGGTCGGGCTCGAGATGCCCACCGACGGACCCTTGGGGACGGGGCGCCAGCACGCCCCGAGGTGTGCCTCCCGCGAGCCGGGCAAAACGTGGTGGCGGCCGCAATGCTGCTCCGCGATCTGCCCGCCGTCTCCAACCCCGACGCCAGACGCATGCTTGGGGAAGTAAAGAGCCTCCTCGAAACGGCCGCTGTGCAGATAGCCGAGAGCTCGGCCTCGCGCCAGCGCAGGGCAGCCTCGGAGAAGCCAGCAGACGCACCCCGCAGCAAGCACGAGACGTCGGTCCGCCAGCCGGACGCCCCTCAAGCCAGACTAGACCAAAAGCGGGTCGCGGACAGCCGGCAAACCCTCGAGCCCCCAGGCCCCAGGGTCTTCAGCCGAGCCATCCGCAGCTCGACCCTCCCCGACCGCTTTCGACCACCGACCAACGTGGTAAAGTATGACGGGGAGGTCGAGCCCAAGCTCTGGCTCTCAGACTTCCGCCTAGGCTGCCAACTGGGCGGAGCGAAGGGCGACGACCGTGTGGTCATACGCCAACTCCCACTTTACCTCTCGGACATCGCCCGCCGGTGGCTCGAGGGGCTCCCGCCGGATCAGATCCACGACTGGGCCGACCTAGTCAGGGTCTTCGACAGGAATTTTAAGGGGACTTGTGCGCGCCCAGGCAACTCCTGGGATCTGCGACGTTGCAGGCAGGCAGCGGACGAACCCCTCCGCGACTTCGCTCGGCGGTTCTCGAAGCAGCGCCTCGAGCTCCCTCACATACCCGATGAGGAGGTCATCTCAGCGTTCCTCGCAGGCACGACGTGCCAAAAGCTGGTCCACGAGTTAGGGCGCTACCGTCCCAGGACGATCGAAGACTTGATGGATCAGGTCACCAGCTTCGCCTCTGGCAACGAGGCAGTGGGGGCCTTCTTTGGCCACTCCGCGGGCCAAGGCGAAGGACAGAAGGCAAGGCGCGACGACGAGGGCGACGACGACGAAGAAGTGCGCGTGGGCGCCCGCCGCAGACGAGCTGGCTAAGTTGGCACCCATGCACGACGCCCCACCTCGAGCCAGACTCGGGGGCTCGACGCCCCTTCGACGCCCCTCCTCGAGCCGGACTCGGGGGCTCGACGACCCTTCGACGCCCCTCCTCGAGCCGGACTCGGGGGCTCGACGTCCCTTCGACGCCCCTCCTCGAGCCGGACTCGGAGGCTCGACCTTCGACGCCCCTCCTCGAACCGGACTCGGGGGCTCGGCCTTCGACCTTCAGCGCTGCCCCACGAAAACAACCCCGAGCCCGACTCCAGCTCGGAGCGTCAAACAGCTACGTCGTTTTCTATCCCTAAAGCCTCGAGGCTTCGTTCATTTCTCGTATTTTGTGCACACATCGCATCTTGAATGAATAAAAGTTCATTTCCAAGTTCTTTATTTCGTTCAAATCAAAGGTAGCCTCGACCCTGCCTTACTCAGGGACGAGCCTCCCTCGGGGCCTGTCAGCGGGCGTCCCCCCTCAGACTCCGGAAAAAGCATGCCTTTCTTTTCAAAAATTCGACCCTCATCTCAATTCGCACCTCGAGCGCACTAGCAACGTCTAAGTCCCTAAAATGCCTCGAGCCTCCGAGAGTCGGGGGGCGTCGACGTAGACGACCACCTACGCCCCAGGGCTACGGTACCCTACCTACGCCTCACCTCGAGGAACTCGTGACGCATGTCGAAGGAAAACAGACTAAGCCGGTAAAAGCTCGAGCTCGCGACGAAGAGAGATGATCGAATAAATTTGAAAAGAAAACAGCTTCATTAAATAAATAAGTCATACGCGTATGTCTAGCCTCGACGGCCCATAAGTTTTGACACGAGTTTTTACAAGGGCCTCGACACCCAAACTTGGCACGCAGGCCGCGGTCTGGTACTCCTCCTCAGGATCTTCTGCCGCACGCTCAGCCTTGACGTCCGAGCCAGAAGGAGGGAGGGCCCCTACACCGCCGTCCGCATCAGGAGGCAGCATGTCCTCCTCGACATACCGGCGCCGTCTCCAGATGGCAAAAAAGGTAACCGAATACCTTTAATGTGCCTATCTAACCTCGTCTCAAGCCGGTTGACAGGTACACCCAGCGATTCTGCATTCGCTCAACTACCGGGGCCCTCCGCGGCCACCGCTCCGACCTCCTGACCGTCGTCTTGGTGCCACGAACTCCACTCCCGACGAAGGCTTCTTCACAAAGGTAAAAACGGGCCCCGGCCCTAAGTCTCAAAGAAGCGAAGGCTGGCCCTCGAAAAGGGTTTGACAGCCGGCTTCGAGCACCCGAGTCAGGGACACCTAGGGGCGCCACTCACGGCATTACTCGAGGGTCGAGCCCTCGAGGCCCCTTACGTGTATCCAAGGCGGGGAGCTCGACGTGCAGTGAGATCCCCTCGGAGGGAGGCATCGAGCCACCGGGTCCTATCGAATGGACCCGGCACTCCTGCAGACTGAGCACCCATGCTTTATGAGACCGCCTCCGGGCCACAGTCGACCCCTATCGAACGGGGCACGAGCTCTCACTTGGATTCCCCCGTTACCAGCTCACCGGGAACCTCGATACTCGCCCGATCCGTTCGTGGTAGTACGAGGCATCCCACCCCGCATCCTTTTGAAAGGGTTCAGCGGGATGACAAGCCAGGGTAGCCGGCGTACCGGATAGCTAGCCGGACGGTCGGCTCAGCCTGGCACCCCTCGACGAAAGAGGGTTAAATAACTCGAGCAGTTGCGACTAATCTTTTTCCTTTGTGTGAGCATGAGATTTTCAGGCTTCGGACGAACGCCCCTCCGAGCCAGGCCTCGGGCAGAGTTTCCCACGACAAAGAAGAAAGGCGCGCCCAGCGGGCAGAAGGTTTCCTAGCGACGGAGGTTTCTTCAAAAGGATCCAAAACTCGGGGACTCGACACTCCAGCACCACTAACACTCGCAAAAAGCCCACGAGGGAGTTCCAACCACTCCCCCGTGGCCTCGGGGGCTACTGTCGGTGGTACAAAAAAGGGGTACCCCCAATCAACGCAAACGCCCGAGCACGATCAATCTCCGTCTCGCCCGAGCCCTCCCAGCCAGGCCTCGGGCGAACGCTCTATCTCCGTCTCGCCCGAGCCCTCCCAGCCAGGCCTCGGGCGAACGCTCCATCTCCGTCTCGCCCGAGCCCTCCCAGCCAGGCCTCGGGCGAACGCTCTATCTCCATCTCGCCCGAGCCCTCCCAGCCAGGCCTCGGGCGAACGCTCTTTCTCCGCCTCGCCCGAGCCCTCCGAGCAAGGCCTCGGGCGAACGATCGCTCTCTATCTCGCCCGAGCCCTCCAGGCCTCGGGCGAGAGCGCCCCTACACCTCGAGCCTTAACGCACGGACCTCGAGCTGTACAGACAGCCGTACCAGCCCATGCCACGCATTTAATGCCTTCACCTACTCCGGTCATGTCCACTAGTGCGCAGCACGTGCCACAGTGAACCGGTGTAGAGTCAAACCTTCTTTTCATCACAAGCATGGGCAAAAAGGCACCAGCACTGTCACGCCATGCCCTGCACAGCTGTGCCATGATCTACACTGTGCACATCTAAATCACTACTTCGAGGCCGGCTCCGCACCCCTCGAGCTCCCGTGAGCGCCACTTCGAGGCCGGCTCCGCACCCCTCGAGCTCCCGTGAGCGCCACTTCGAGGCCGGCTCTGCACCCCTCGAGCTCCCGTGAGCACCACTTCGAGGCCTGCTCCGCGCCCCTCGAGCCCCCGTGGCACCACTTCGAGGCCTGCTCCGCGCCCCTCGAGCCCCCGTGGCACCACTTCGAGGCCGGCTCTGCACCCCTCGAGCTCCCGTAAGCACCACTTCGAGGCCTGCTCCGCGCCCCTCGAGCCCCCGTGGCACCACTTCGAGGCCGGCTCTGCACCCCTCGAGCTCCCATGAGCGCCACTTCGAGGCCTGCTCCGTGCCCCTCGAGCCCTGACAGCTCCCACGACAAAGGAAAGACAGGCACCCCAAGACCCGGAAGGTCCCTGCCACGTCCAGTACGTCCCGGGATGCGCGGCATGGCCCCTACGACGCCACGTCGCCACGTCTGACACACAGGACGGAGGCCACGCTTCAAGGACAGTGCAACAGCAACCCCCACGTCTGCTCCTGTACCTTCGACAAGACAGAATACCTACTCTTCTCCTTATAGGGCACCGTACGCTCCGACATCTGAATCGTCCCTGTAAACCTGGCCTCCCCTTGTTCTATAAAAGGGGACGCCAGGGGCCTCTGCGAGGCAAGAAAAAAGAGGGAGGGAGACGGAAAAACACGTTAAAGCGCCTTACACCCATACACTTAAGTCCGGACCCCGGTCCACGCTCACCAAGCTTGTATTCGCCCCTGTACAAGCACTTAGGTGCAAGTAATACAAGAACATCCCCCGCTGGACGTAGGGCCTTCTTTGCCCGAACCAGGATAAATCCTTGTGTCCTCTTGCATCACCATCCAGGAAGAGAAATACGCGATCATATTACTCGTTGGTGTGATACCCCGGGTAGGAAACACCGACACCACGCGAGCCTGGCCCGGCAGAAACGGCCGATTTCTACGTTCCTCCAGAGCCAGGCTGCGGGAGGAATCTTGCACGAGCAGAGCCTGGCCAGACAGATACGCGAACCAAACAAACGCCTGTTCTCGCATCTGTGGAGCCTGGCTGAGGGGTGGTGCAGCCAACCAAACACACCCTTTGCTGCCGCGCCCAACCAGCCTCAGCACCAAAGAAAAAAAAATCTTTCAACCTTATCGGTTCACACACCCGGCCTCCGGCTCCCGTGGTCTCCGCGACTCCGCGTCGCGGCTGCGTGCATCCTCGAGCGGCGGCCCGCCGCGGCGCTGCCCCCAACCACCGGTGCCGCGCGCCACCGCGAGCCCGCGCCAGCCACCACCGCCTCCTCCCGCCACGCCGCCGTCGCCCCCACCACGGCTCCGCCAACCATCAGAGCACCACCGTCTACTGTGCCTGCACCCAGGCACCAGCAGCCCCACCCCGAGGTGCTGCACAACTTGAAGACAGCAGCCCCCTCCGCCGTCGTACATGCTCCATCTTTTCTTGATTTATTTTCCATATTTAGATCCCCAATCAATTTCGCATCTTGTATTTTTTTTTCTTTTTGCCTTGTTAATTGATGCTCATCTGACTTGATTTTGCCCTTGTCGTGCATTTCAAATGTAGTGGGGAGTAACTCTAGCTTCTGGACCACCAACTTTGCCGTCCGTCTGGAAGAACATTTAGGCTCTCACTTACAGACAGCAAGGTCAAACCATGGGCACCATGTAGCATTTATTATGGATCTGTGCTAGATTTGTTGTGGTCAATTGACTGCTCTCTGGTTGCTAGCTGTTGTAACCAATATTACACTATCGAAGCTTGGTTGTAGTAGTTTAAGAGGATTTTGCTTCCAATCCTTTCAAATCTTGCATCTAGATGTGCTGGATTGATTTCCAGTGTGTATTTTTGCTACTATAGCTGCTCTATTTTGCATTGTGATTCACTGGTTATGGTGTGCTAGCTGTATAGGAAAATTGTTGTTATGTCTTTTAGTGTTCTATTTTTTTTAGATCAAAGGCCAAACTGGCCCCGCTTTTTAGAGAAAGCATAATATCGTTTGCTGGGGTTACCAGCTTATATTAACCTGTCTTAAGGCCAAAACAGAAGCCACTCTCTAAGTCTTAAGGTCAAAATAGTTGAGTTCGTTGTTGTGAAACACCTCAAAGACAGTGTGCCTTTGCTCATTGCATATAGCAAAGATTTTGCTAAAAACAACACAAAACGGACAACTCCCCTGCCAAACATCCAGCCAGAACCTAGCCTTCTTCCCATTCTTGACCACATAAACCAATCCTCTAGCGCAAATTTGCTTGACTTCATGAAGTCCTGCCCAGAACTGAGAAGCCTCTCTACTGTTTGAACCATAAAACCCTCCCTGCCCAAGATATTTGGCCCTCAAAAGTCTGAAAGATGGATTATCATCTCCTCTTTCCAACTTATATATCCATTTAGATAGTAGGCATTGATTCATTATCCTTGTGTCAGTAAACCCTAAGCCACCCGCTGGCTTAGGTGTGGCAAGCACTTCCCATTTCATCATATGATACTTTTTTTTGTTGCCCAGGACCATGCCAAAAGAAGTTTGACCTTGCAGTTCTATTACTGGCTGTATAGAAACTTTTATTTTGTTTTACTGAAGCAATTTGTGTTATGTCTAAATTTATAACAGGTTTGTCACTGATCTGGTTAATGTAGCTTTTGCAGCTTCATTTGGTTCTCTCTATGGTTTGTGAACCGACCTCAATATCTTTTACTCATGTTCTATGGTGCCTGGGGTCTGCAATTTGTCTTTGCCTTCTGGTTGCTGTGAGATGAGTTATAAATTTGGGTCAAGTATAGGCTAATATAATTGGTTGTTGTTGCTGCCAATTTTTGCCTGTAGAACTGAGTTACCATTTGGTGGTGAAAGTTTGGGATGGAGATACTAGCTGATATGCCTGTGCAGGAACAAGATGAGATGGCAAGCACACTTGCTGTCATGAACCAATGAATTATTAAAGTTTCATGCATTGTCTTTACTTATATTTGCTTGAGCTCCAACTGTCAACCTCAGATTTGTACTAAATGCCATATAGAGTGACTTTGCTGCAAATTTGGATCTAGCGTTTGTTTGTGTGTACCAACCTCAGATTTTACGTTGTATAATAATGCAGTACTATTATCATTTGTCTTACCAAAGGTCCTGTTTGTAGTTAAAGGTCCAAAATAATCCATCATGTTGGTACTTATTTTTTTGCAGATCACTGCTAATAAGAAATAAATAGAGATACTAAGTGACATGCTTAATGAAGAAGAAGGTGACCTGAAAGTTTATTGTTGGCCATTCTGCAGGCTATTAATTGCATTTAAGTCTGGTATTGTTAACTGTAGTTATGTTATTTGCAGCAAAGCTTAAAATACATTTCTCATGAATGGTTCATTTTATCTTGTTTTTCAATGTAGACCGAGTACAGATGAGTCCTCATGCTACAACCTACTTGAAAGCAATGGCTGGAAGTCTTTTGTGTAGCAGAATTGTTTGTGTATGTAAGCATTATTATGACAACATGTAGAATGTAGCCTATAAGTTTGTTCTTTGTTATACCATCCCGAATGTAGCATCTATGTTGGTTGCTTCCTTTATTTTGTGAACCATAGAATGTAATTTTGAGGCTGGAACTCGATCTATGAACAATTTTAGCACACCAACATCGACTATTGTGATGATTTTCTAATGTATGATGACTTCATTGATAATTATCTGATGTGACTTAATGAGTATTCTCTTATTTGATGACTGTAATTTGAATTGTAAAAATACCTTTTCTGATATATGTCAACTGACAGGGAAGCCAATGGCTAGACCGTCAGGGCCAATTTGAGTATTTCCTGATGGCTCGTCACTGTCAGGGAAGAATGTGACATACCCTGACGGTTGTGAGCCAACAGGGAAAATTGAAATGTTCCCTGACGGTATTGGCACCGACGGGGATTGTATTCCTGACGGCGATGAGAAAACTGACGTGGAAAGTTTTCCCTGACGGGTACAACCGTCAGGAATTGGTTCGTGACGGTTTTCCGTCAGGGAAAGTCGATTTTTCCTGACATTTGTTTCCTGACGGCTGATCCCTGACGGTAACCGTCAGGAATAAGCTTCCCTGACGGTTTTGGGGACTTTCCGTGACGGTTCTGGCCGTCAGGAAAAAACCTGGCTGGGGTAGATTGAGTTACATTTAGTGAACTTACCAGAATCCGACAGCAAACAAGGGAAACAGCAAGTGTTCTTGCAGACTGTGTCGGAGCCACCAGCTTTAATACAAACAAAACAACATGCTTTTGCCTGGAGGGATTTGCAGCAACCGCACTTTGCCGCCGTGGCCAAGTTCACAGTGATGCTCAAGATGAGCAAGGACATGATCACCATCAAAGCGGTAGTCCTCTTTCCCTCCATTTTCCACCTCCTGCTGCGCGATGAGACCTGCCTGGTTTTACCTAGCTAAGTTTCTTGGTTTTGTGTTGAGAGGTGCTTCTTGAATGGATGTTGCCGGCTCCAATTTATAGGCAGCTGCATTATGTTATGATATGGACAAGTTGCGAATGAGTGAACAGTCATGTAGTATTCAATATGGTGACAGTGGAAACAATTGATAACTTTGGTTGGTTAATTACCAGGACAAATTCATTAACATGTATCGTGCGAAGGAAATAAATGCAGGTTCACTTGCCCTATTTAGAATCAGGGAGAAATCCTGGACTACGACAATAGTGTGCAATGAGGCACCAAAAGCTAGCCACAAAAATTGAGCACCTATGATATTAATTGGCTCAGAGTGACAACCATTGGGGCAAGCTAGTAACACTAACCCGTCAAAGATGGATTTTAGGTAGGAACTCACGGTGTTGAATGCAAGTTTCTAAAATTATGGATGCACTTTGGTTAATACAATTTCAGCAGGGGCTTCATATATATATTTCCCTATGTAAGCAATATGGCTGGCTGTTTTGCTATGATAGACTTTAGCAAGGTTTCTCTATTCCATGGTGTTGGATATCAGATGATAAGTATGGCATACTTGCAACTTTATCTCAAGTATTCATATTTCAATCCCCACATTTACAACTTGCACGTACTATGCACACCCAATTATTACCATTTTTTTGTTCACCTCACTTTCCTATTTTATTTGTTTGTGAATATATTAATGTCATTTTAACATACAATCTAGTTTTTTCAGCAATGTGAAAATAGCAACTTTGCTCAAGATTTGGTAGAAGGATAATGAACTTAACACGGCCGGCCATTTGAAGTACTTTGCTCAAGATTTGCTCAATCTAGTTTTAATGAAGCTATGCAACGGAAAAGAGAAAGGGAAAAAGCATGACTTGCTGCAATGACTCAAGAAGAAAGGAATGAAAAAAATAAGAAGCGTCGTGAAGCATATCATGCTAGAAAAGCAAAATCTACCCTTGGTGGGTTCAGGGGTAACACCACGACCAAGCTAGAACCAACTTATCAGCATTACTATACACATATATATATTTATATGTGTGTGTTGTGCCATAATATTGCAGCCCATGGAGTTGAATCCGATGAGAAAAATATGATAGACATCGAAAATAGTGATTGGCTACATAAAAATGATTCGTACGAACCCATGCAGAGGAATAAACACACCCTAGGTATTGTTTTAATTTTAGATGTTAGTGAGTAATTATGTATATCAGATGACTATACTTGTATGAATGTTACACACTATTATGTATGTGATTGTTCATCTGAAGTTGTGAATAGTAGTAACATAATCAGCTTGACTTGTGCTGGAACATGATCTCAATCAAGTGGCATTTTTATGAGATTTCTTTCGACATAATTAAATAATACATAATGGTTTATGTTATTTCTTTCCATAATCATTATTGTTGAAAACTTAATGCCTCGTGATATTTTAATAAATCAGTAGATGTGAGCAAACATGTGTTCATTGTGTCTTATTTTTTTATTAAGTTCAATTCAATTTATTAGGGCAGATGCAACCTCTTGGTACATCTAATCCTGTCAAAACCAAGGACCAAACTAAGAAAGAATTGAAAAAGGCCTACTCAAGGCAATGGTATGCAAATCTAACACCCGAGGAGAGGATAGCCAGGCTGCAACGCAAGCGGGAGAAGTCTAAGACACCTGCACAAAAGGAGTCACGGAGAAACACTAAAAGACAGCAAAGAGATGTGCAAGACCAAACCCTAAATAGTGAGTCCATTGCCATGGAGAACCCATTGTATATTCCTGAGTTTGTGTGGCCCACCATGGAAGCATCTGGGCTTGGATCCACCGTAAGCCCTACAACGAACCCCAGTGATTGGGTTTTCCCAGAGTCCAGTTCAACACCAAGTCATATTTCTTTACATAATAATGAGGAGGTCGGTGATGACGGATCCCATGACATACTGCCTACACATAGAGCACATGTTTCATCTGGACAAAGACACGCGTTGTTAACCCGTCGTAATACGATGTTTGAACGTCGCATCGGTTTGAACACAAAGGCATCTAACAAGGATGGTGACTTCACGATAGAAGATCGAGTGGATGTTAACACACCCTTGCCTCAATCACTCGTGACCAACAATGATAAATGCTGGTGCTTGATTATTCCATTAAGCTGATCTATATACCATATTATACCTAACTGATCCATGATCATCCTGTGATTAACAGAAATGCCAAGGCCCAACATTCAGGTTACATCTGCTACACCGATGACACCACTATTTGATGATTGTGAATGCATGTCTGAGAAACATCTAAATACTAACACACCCTTGCCTCAATCAGTCATAACCAACAATGGTAAATACTGGTACCTCATGATCCCACTTAGGTGACCTATACTATCATATTATACCTAACTCAACCATGGTCATTACATCATTACCAGAAAGGGCAGAACCTAGCCTTCACCCTACATCAGCCGCACCAAAGACACCACTATTTGATGATAGTGGTAATTTACACTATTTCTAACATTCTACAAACTATTTGAACTCCTTTAACCCATAGTTAGACTAACTCAAGTATATATGATGGTCTTAGATGATGATGATGAGGGAGATATATTTGAAGAGGATGAGGGATACCTATTTTCTGGGCAAGGTATTTGTGCAAAATACTGAATACAAAACACATTTTCCACCGCTTTATCTAATGATGATGATGAGGGAGATATATTTCAGATGAGGAAGATGATGAAGATGTTCACGACAATGACCTTGAGGAAGACACAACTTCTATCCCAGAAGTACCTGACCGATATGAAAAGGTCTATAGTAACATGCCTACAGATACACATATGCTAAAACCATTAGCAAATTGCAAGCACTGCGATGCAAAAAGGTTTGAGCATGAACCACATGGGTTCTGTTGTCGTGATGCAAAGATCAAGCTTAATGAACTGAACGTACCTGATGAGCTTATGAGGCTTTGGTCAAGTAACGATGCAGATTCCAGGCACTTTCGTGATAACATTAGGTTTTTCAATGGTCATTTCTCTTTCACTACTCTATATTGTCGCCTCGATAGAACTACTACAAGCATGAAAAACAGTGGCATATACACCTTCCGTGCACACGACCAGATGTATCACAACATAAGGTCATTTGGCAGAGAAGATGGTATAGAGCCAGGACATCTTGAGCTTTACTTCTATGACGACGATCCAAGCCTTGAGCACCGCTACCGACGATGTCGTGAAGAGCAGTGCCAAAAGGACAAGGAAGTTATTGAGAGACTGGTGGCCATCCTTCATGACAACCCATACTCACAAAAGCTTAGGAGTGTGGGTCAGGCCGAACACCTCGAGGACTACCATGTCACACTGAACCTTGACCAGCGGCTGGACCAGAGAACATACAATGTACCATTGGCTTCAGAGGTGGCTGCTATTTGGATCGAGGGAAGCGAACTCCTTGGTCAGTTTCAGAATAGTGTTGTCTTGCATGGGAAAGATAGAAGCATACATGGTATCCACTCATATCATGGATGTTATGATGCTCTTTCATACCCTTTATTCTTCCCCAAGGGTGAGCTTGGGTGGCATATGGATATTCCTAAAAAGGAGTTAGTATGGAGGAAGTCATCACGTATCGTGCCCTACAAAAGGCTCGTAGTGGGTTAGAAGAAGAAACAGGTTTCTTAGTCTTATTTACTACTTCGAATATATCTCAATGTTTATTCACAAACAACCCTAATTCATGGTTGTTCTTTTTGTAGACTCTCCTGGGAGACTATGTGTATCTGTTCGTGACTACTATTGCTACAAATTTCAAATGCGACCAGGGATATTTAATCTCATACTTTATGGCAAGCGACTTTTTCAGCAGTTTGCGGTTGACACGTACATCAAGATCGAGAGTTCTCGATTGGATTACATACGCAACCATCAAGATGATATTAGAGCCAACCTCTACCAAGGTTTGGTTGATAGCCTGCATGCTGGTGAGGGTAGAGCAGAATCTATTGGAAAGAGGACAGTGATGCCTTCATCATTTATCGGAGGCCCACGTGACATGAGGCGTCGATACATGGACGCCATGGCTTTGGTACGGAGGTTTGGTAAACCAGACATCTTCTTGACTATGACGTGTAATCCAAACTGGGATGAGATCAAACGCGAACTGTATCCTGGCCAAACACCGCAGGATCGTCCAGATCTCATTGATCGGGTCTTTAGAGCAAAACTAGAAGAGCTAAAGGATAGATTACTAAAAAAGGATATCCTTGGAAAGGTCCGAGCACATGTGTATGTTGTCGAGTTCCAGAAGAGGGGTCTACCACATGCACACTTTTTGCTAATCATGGAGAGCAAGTACAAGATCACGTGCCCAGAGCAGTATGATCTTCTTATCTCAGCTGAGCTCCCAAACAAGAAGAAGTACCCAGACTTGTACAAGATGGTAACTAAGCACATGATGCATGGCCCATGCGGAATGCTTAATCGCAATTGCCCATGCACAAAGGGTCGTGATTCCTACAAGAACCATTACTCTCGACCTTTTTGTGATGCCACGGTACAGGGCAAGGATTCATACCCGGTTTATAGGCGACGCGAAGATGGCCGAAAAGAAAAGGTTCGAGGACACGAGCTTGACAATAGATGGGTCGTGCCTTACAACCCATATCTCCTTCGTTTGTTCAACTGCCACATTAATGTTGAGGCATGCGGGAGCATCAAGGCAGTCAAGTATCTATTTAAGTACATTTACAAGGGTCATGATCGGGCATCTGTGGCTGTGAGAGAGGCTAACAAGGAGGACAGTGAAGGGAACATTGATGAGATCAAGCAATATAGAGATGCAAGATGGGTAACCCCTCCAGAAGCTTTGTGGAGGATATACGGTTTTGATTTGAGCGAGAGGTCTCCTTCTGTGTTGTCCTTACCACTCCATCTTCCAGATATGCACATGGTGTCATTTCGCCGTCGTGATGCAGTTCAACGAGTGCTTGATCGTCCGGGTATTGAGAAGTCGATGCTTACAGCGTACTTCGAGATGAACAGTACATCTAAACATGCTCGTGGTATATTGTACCGTGACTTCCCTGAGTTCTATTCATGGAATCCACAGGGTAAACAATGGATTAGAAGGAAGCAAAAGAAACTAAGACAGATTGGAAGAATCGTGTCTGCTAATCCAGCCGAGGGGGATCGTTACTATCTTAGGGTTCTCCTGAACCATGTGGCAGGTGCAACCTCCTTTGATTGTCTAAGAACAGTTGATGGCAAACTCCTATCGACCTTTCGTGAAGCCGCAGAAAGAAGGGGCCTAATCGAAGAGGACAACACACTGGATGAGAGTCTTAGTGAGGCAATCGATTGGATGATGCCATATGCGTTGCGAAGGCTCTTTGCAACAATATTGGTATTTTGTGAGCCCAACGATGTGTTCGGACTATGGGAGAAACACAAGGATGCAATGTCAGAGGACTACAAGCGCAATAATCAATCCACCTTCATGGTGGAGCAGATGGTCCTCATAGATATCCAAAAATTGTTGCAATCAATGCAGAAGGATATAAAGATGTACCCACTTCCTGATATAGATAACACATATGACGCCTCTCATGATATTCCTAGAGAAATTTTTGAGGAGGCTAGCATTGAGGTTAACAAGGATGATGTGGCTCTGCCAGACACCCTTAATGAGGAGCAACGGGTTGCATACGATGAGATTATGTCCTCGGTTGATACCGAACATGGGGGTCTCTTCTTTGTGGATGGTCCTAGTGGGACTGGAAAGACTTACCTGTATAGAGCACTTCTTGCTACTATACGCAGTCAGAAAAAAATTGCTGTGGCAACAGTGACATCTGGTGTTGCGGCATCAATAATGCCTGGTGGTAGAACCGCCCACTCACGCTTTAAGGTTCCCCTCACCCTTAATGATGGGGCCTTCTGCAGCTTCACGAAACAGAGTGGTACTGCCAAGTTACTTCGGACTGCATCTCTTATTATTTGGGACGAGGTGACAATGATGAAGAGGCAAGGTGTCGAGGCGCTAGATAACAGTCTCCGTGATATAATGGATCAACCTGAGTTGCCATTCGGAGGGAAGACTATGGTGTTTGGTGGAGATTTTAGACAGGTTCTTCCCGTTGTTCGAAGAGGGTCGAGGGCTCAGGTGGTTGGTGCCTCGCTACGAATGTCATACCTTTGGGATTCCATGCGACATCTAAAATTGGTGCACAACATGAGGGCAAAGAGCGACCCATGGTTTGCAGAATACCTGTTGCGCGTTGGTGGAGGTTTTGAGGAGGCGAATAGTGACGATGAAATCCGTCTTCCTCATGATATATGCATACCACACACCGGAGAAGATAGTGACCTTGATACTCTAATTGATTGCATATTCCCTAACCTCAATGCAAATATATCAAACAAAGATTATATCACCTCTCGAGCAATATTATCAACACGGAATGACAGTGTAGATATGATTAATATGAAGATGATATATCGTTTCCACGGGGATGAGATGGTGTACCATAGCTTTGACTGTGCGGTGGATGATCCGCACAACTACTATCCCGAGGAATTCCTTAACACTTTGACACCTAATGTTCTACCGCCACACATGTTAAAGCTAAAGATTGGTTGTCCGGTCATATTGCTTAGGAACATTGATCCCGCCAATGGACTTTGTAATGGTACGAGGCTTATCATACGAGGATTCCAAAAGAATACCATAGATGCCAAAATTGTGTTGGGACAACACGTTGGAAAGAGGGTTTTCCTGCCTCGCATACCCTTATGTCCGTCAGACGATGAGATGTTCCCTTTCCAGTTTAAGCGAAAGCAGTTCCCTATTCGACTCAGCTTTGCAATGACTGTTAACAAGGCACAGGGGCAGACTATTCCTACCGTCGGGGTATATTTGCCAGAACCAGTGTTCTCACATGGTCAATTGTATGTAGCGCTATCCAGAGCCACGACAATATCAAACATTAGGATCCTGGCCGTGCTGCCTGCCGAGAAGGACGTGAGCCATCGGAAGTGCAAGAAGAAACCGACAAAGGATATATTTATAAAGAATATCGTATATAAAGAGGTTCTGACTCCATAAAAGAGGTAATGTATTGATACATTTTTTTAAGATATCACGGTATTTTAGCTTTAAAAATTAATAAATAACTTTTATATACAGGATACTTCTAACTACAATTTCAACTATCTACGTACTTCAACTGCAAGAAGACAGACGCCGTATTTTGGACTTGAAATTTAGAGTTATACCTTTAAGACTTATGTAATATTGTTGTTCCAAACAATACGGTTGCAATGTCTGTTTAATTAAAGACTAGAACACATGCTTACACATATATGTTATTATGGTATTATGTTCCCGTTGCAACGCACGGGCATTACCCAGTAACTCTAATAAATAAGAGTTCGGAGATGGTACACCGTTGACAGCATGTCAGCATGGTGCAACCAGAGCGAACGTCAACTGGCCGAGTTGATCGATGATGGATGGATTAGTAGGCCTAGTTTAAAGGCAGAGTGCGTGGCAAAACTGATTGGGCTTTGCGCTTATCCATACCATCGATTCCAAGAGAGGTATACGTTGTACATGAGATTACTTTTTTCCCTTTGTCGACCGGAGTCCAATGCCTACAGTTGAGTACTCAACTAGCAAAAGCAAAACATACTCATAGGTTGCAACAAGAAATATAGAAAAATATTCGTATGTTGCAATATTAAGAGCTATCTACTATAAAACACGTTCTTGATGTCGGATCGGCTCTCGCTCTCAAAAGTAATAAAAACACAAAAGTAAACACAAGAGAACAATTATTGTAGGACTATTCTTTATTGCTTTAAATATTGGTAATTACAATGAAGCATCTCTGACGTACGTATATATAGTCCGAATATGTCTAGAGTTCACGTAACAAACAGACTAGGATTAGGATTTCTCCACCTCGATCTTTCTATATTTCAAAGTCTATATATTTTACAACACTATCAAACATGCATATTATTGATCTATTTGATTAGTTGAACCATGGATTGGTCTAGATTTTAATTTGGTGTAGTGTTATTTTAAACAATCTAACATATCTAATTACGTGATATTCTGCTTGAGAAAAAGGAAACTAAATCAAATTCTTAGCTACTTGATTCTCATGCATATCATGCCTTGATTTTTACGGACACACACGCACATATGTCCTAAATGTTGGAATTTATACGGGTTTGGCCTGATAACAAATTCAAAAAAAAATAAATAATAAATCTCAAAGGTCCATTCACGTGTGCAAAGAGCCCTGGTCGAGGCAACAGCGCCACCGTTAGTGCCTTTAGAAGCGAAATCCTTACTCATCCTCCTCCGTTGCTGGCATGTGGAAGAACCGGCACGATGTGGTCTTCAGAACTCAGAAGAGCCGGCCGTAAACCGGTTGCTAGCAAATTGCAGGGAAGCAGCGCAGCTCTGGGCATGCAGGATTCCAGCAAGAGCACACTCGATCTCTAGCTTGTTTTTTTGGAGAAACTTTGTTTGCATGTAATTCTAATCTCATCTCAATCGAATAATGGGCGGACTCCTTCCAGCACCTCCACATTCCGGCAGCGGAAGATCCTTAACTTCGATCTGCTGCAACATGGAGAGGCCGGCCACTGATGATACTCGCTCGTAATTAAGAATAGGGCAGTGGAATACATCAAGCTCCACAACGGAAGGGAAGTTCTCCATGCTCAGCTTGTACAGGTTCAGTTCTCTCAGATCAGGCCTCTTGCTGCTGGAGAGGAAGACAGCTCAGCTTGTAGTTGTTATCAATCGTGAGAAGTTTCAAGTTTGAGAGAGCTAGCATGGCCAAGGCTTCTGCAGACTCATCCTCGCCCTGTGCACCTCCCACTCCCACTCTTTCCATGCACTGAAGCCCTCTAGATGCAGACTCGTAAGATTAGGAAAAGCTACTCCCAAGGAATTTAGGACCAATAATCTTGATGACAGGTAAATCTATAATGTTTAGAGCTTCCAATCTAGGAAGGCAGCACAAACCGTCGTCGGAGAGTTCAGTACAGCAGCGTAAGTTCTGTAGCTTCAGAAACCTCTTAAAGGCTAATGCAGACACCAGGAGGAGTGTATGCCCTAAAACTACCTTCCTGCAATTGAATTGAGACAAGACATATGTGAAAACAAACAAGTCATCCTGAATTTAGACTTTATCTCAGCTATGTGATGCATATTATGCTAACAACGCAAGCAGAGTACTAATATGAAGCAATATGTCGAGAGAAAAAAAATCAAAAGAGGCAATCTGAGTTCTGTATTCTTAGTAGTAAAACATCGTTTACAGATTAGACGCCAATAGAGATATCGAGTACGTGACACCTTAGAGAGGATGCTGCTGTGGAGGAACTTATGCACTGATGCTGATCTTGGAGTACGCTGGTGCCGGATCAAAATAGAGATGCATACTAGCAGGTAAACAAAAAACAAAATACTATATATTTTATTTGCAGCTCTGTTAGATCCAAAAAGAAAAACCAAAATTATTACTACGTCATACTTGATAGCTAGTTTCTAGAACTGGATCTATCATTTTAATCTAACAGAGAAAAACAAGTCACGGATCAGAGGACTAATAAATTTAACTTAGAGCAGTACAGTTAATCTAAAAATGCAGGTGATAATGAGCTCAGAAATGTCGAGCAAACTGCATAACATAGTGTACTAACCATTGTCTAGCGGGGACTCGCCCGATTCGCTCAAAAGCGGAATGGCGCTGTTCTGGGTGTGATGAGTCCTTCGCAGGTGGATGTCACACCCAATTTTAAGAACAAAATTGAATGCAATAACTCATGTGTGCCCAGAGATCAATCACACACATAAGCCACAAATTTAAGGAGTACCATCACATATGTTTATTACATAACGAATAATATTCAAAGTCTTAACATAGCAGCGGATAAATAAAGTATCTCTCGCGGTAGCTCCATCACAGGGAAGATGACTGGTTGACAGCAAGACTAGAACTCTTCAGGGAAGTCGTCGTTACCATAGCAATCTGTTACCCATCCGGGATTTTTATCCAAGTAGAAAGAAAATAAACAAGCATAAGTACATCTCGTACTTAACAAGTGTAACATGGGGTTCATGAGGCTCAAAAAGGCTGACACTGGTTTAACTGCAGTAGCTTTTAGTTGGCACAATTTTAATAATTAAGGTGAACATATATGAATGCTTAAACCCAATCCACATGATCATAATAACTGAAACATAATAATAAGGTAATCAACATGAGCAACATAAATAATCAACAAATAACAACTAATCTGTGAGTTTTCCGGGCCGCTCGTATCCGTGAGCACGGCTGATATATCAGTTTATTAAACTCTGCAGAGGTTGTACACTTTACCCGATGAGTCGTGATATCCAGATGCCCGGGTTAATTACTCCCATAACACTTCCGAGGTGAGCGGGCAGGATACACGCAAAGCCTTTCAAAAGGTTCGTCTAACAAGTTAGGGCCGCTAGTTCTTAAGGCAAGGGGATGTAGAGCCCTCCTTCCAGGTGGCACAAAAACACGCAGCCTATACTCACGTGGACAGAAGCCGCACTATACCCGTCTCGGCAAGACCCAACGCGCCTATACAGGTGTCCACTAACAAGCTAGAAAAGGTCCTTATACTGAGCTAAGGTCAGAGCCATATAACCCTCATGGTTGCACTGTATGTCCCAGCTTTTGCTGACAGGAGGTCCTAAACCATGTTGCTAAAAAGATCAAGTTTTATTCACCGTTATTAGATCATGTTTGGTTTAAGTAAAGCTCTAGCAAAACTCTACCCATATGCATAGCATCCCAAGGTTATCAAGGTAACGGGTCAAAGGTCTAGGGTAAACTAGATAGGAGATCAAAATTAGACACATGCATATGAATTTAGATGTTTCATGGTGAATAGGTCAACAAGGATGATCCCATGCTATACTTGCCTGATTCAGAGTACTCTGGTTGCTCTTGGTTGTCGAAGTAGAGCTCTTGATCACCAACGTAATTCTCACCGTCTGAACTCGATTACCACATCATCATACAAGCAACGGTACAACAATCATACAAAGCAAACAAGCTATAATTAGAACATTACACCAATCAGCAAGAAAATAATATAAAAAGTTTTGAAAACAGAAAGTACGATCTACTACGATCACATAAACGCGAGAAACACGGAAAACGGAATTATAACGCGAAAGTTAGGAGCTAAACAAGTTACAAAACCTTAATTAGTAGATTAAACCTAACTCCAATTTTAGTTTCTGAAAACAGTATAGATTTTCATACAGATAGATAGATCTTTTCAAAACGAATCTAACGCAACTTGAACGGACTAAATCGGACTAAAAACGTAGAAGTTATAAGCATTTGAAATCAGTGGCAAAACTGTAAATAAACTGAAATTGAATTTGTATTTAAAATCGATTTAAACAAATCTGCGGATTGGATGGACTGCGCCTCAAATAGGACAAAGCGCAGGGGCTCAAACGGAAGAATTCGCAGACTCAATGAACAGGGCCATTGGGACCGCGGGTTTAGACCTAAATATTTGGGGGACTCTTTAGCAAAGGTGACAGACGAAGGGGTATTGAGCGATTCCGAACGCTAGATCCAGAATGGACGGCTCGGATTAGATCAGGGTGAGACCGGCGGCGCTTTCGCCGGGAAGAAAGAAGGACGCGGCGGCTCCATGGCCGGAAGGCGGCGGCGCGGCTCGGGATTGCGCTACAGAGCGGTAGAGACCTCGGGAAAAGATCCAATCGAAAGAGAAACTCAACGCGAACTCACCAGTGGTGTTAATGGCGTCGGGGAGGTCTCGGTGACGGCGGATTGCACAGTTTGGCGGACGGCAGGGGCGCTGCAACGACGGCGAGCACGGGTTAACGCAAAACCAGGGGAAAAACAGAGGGGAAAAAGGTGTCATGGCTTCGCGTGACCAAGACGAAACTAGATAGGAACCTTGCGACGGCTGGAACTCGTTGAAACGTCGGGTTGACGACGGCGGATCGACGGCGGCCGCGGAGTTCGTCGCGGGAGCGAATTAGGGCACGAGAGCAGAAGCTTGATGCGTGGGGAGAGGCGGCGGTCTCCGGGGAATCTATTTAAGGGGTCGGCTCGGTCGATTTTGGCAAGCGAGGACGCGTAGCATCGATGGAGTCGAACTCGGCATCGAGTTCGAGCCGGAGACGGGAGGGAGACGGAGCAATGGGACGCTGACAGGCGGGGTGCTTTGTCAGCGAGAGCGGGCGCGGGAACGGCGACCCTCGGGCGAGACGGAAACGGCGACGCGCACGCGAGGCTGGACCCTCGGGCGAGACGGAGACGGCGACGCGCACGCGAGGCTGGACCCTCGGGCGAGACGGAGACGGCTACGCGCACGCGAGGCTGGACCCTCGGGCGAGACGGAGACGGCTACGCTCACGCGAATGCAGCGCCGAGGCTGGACCCTCGGCTCGGCGCGGGGCTGCGGCGCTGCGCAGGTGCTGCTGGGCCGGGCGGCGGCCCACGCGAGCGACGGAGAGAGAGGGGAGGGAAGCAGGCCAGCAAGAGGGAGAGAGCGGGCCGGCCAAGCTGGCTCGGGCCAGAAGGGAGAAAGGAGGAAGGGAGAGAAGGAAAATTGTTTTCCAATTTCAGATTTGATTTTTCAAGTGCATTTTCAAATCCTTTTTGAATTCAAACAACTTTTGAACTAAAACCACACATCACAAAAATAAGATATGCACCAGCATGTATGCATCAACATGATCTTTGGCCTAGGATTAATTTTAGCTTTTGCAAATAGTTTTATTAACTAATTTCCATGCAACACATAAAATGCATAATTAAATCATATTGCCTATTTTTAAATTGGTGAAAATTTTTGGGATGTTACAGTGGATCAGCCATGAAGTCAAGATTTCTGTCTTTGAGTTGTGGGACGGTAGATTGCAGCATGACTAACTGTCTTTCTTCCTCAGGTGTTAGATTCTGCTTGGCGTCCATCTCCATTGCAATTGCCATGATATTATGAACGGTGTCTGATACACCTTGTGGCCTGCCACTCGCATGAACTCGACCTCCAGATTACATGAGCAGTCTATGTGTTGCTTGTCACGATCACGTTGGGACTCTACCCATTGATAATGTAGGCTTTGATCCTGCTGCTTGATCTCGCGTGATAGGTGTCTGCGATTTTGATATTCCTGAAGGCGTTGGTTATAACGATCCAAGACCTCTTTGCGAAGATTTGTCCTCCTCCGGTGGGCATCCTTTGCTTTGTTCCTCTTAAGCCTTTCGGCCTTTAGCTCTTCAGATTTATTAGCATACTGAGTGTTTCGTCATCTGGGAAAACATCAGGAGGGATCAGAGGTCGCAACAATTGCTCATGTCCTACCATGAAGAGTTTCCTCTGGTGTGGCTTTGAACCGTGGAGCCTCCTGTTCCGGATTCCAAGGTGGAAGTGTTGAATATCAATTTAGTTGAAACATCATTATCTATAGATGGGAGCTGATAACTGTACTGACAGGGAAGTTGTTGGTTCATCATGTCAGCTACCCTTGCTGGGATGTCTCGGATTTTCCAGTGAACTATGTTGTTTTCTATTCTTGCGCTAAAAACGAGTCCCCGTTGGGCTCCTGCCAAGGGGATTTGTTGTAGCTTTTGCATGTTGGGATCTGATTAATCCTTCATAGCTAGATGTTGAGTTACACAATCTGAAGCAACTTTGGACATCTGAGTCCGAGTTTGAGTCCACCTTTGACCAATTAGTTGTGTCCGGGTGGGACCCGGGTAAATCTAGGTGATCCTAGATTTTTTGTAGATCAAGGATTGAAAGATCACCCAGCTTCTCGACGAGATCTTCAAAGGAAATTTGAAGCTAGATAGGTGGAATTTGCTTTTCTGGCTCTTGCTGAAGGTGTCCATGCAGAATTCCTTCATCATCTGCAACTCAGACCCATTAGCCAAAAACGAAAATTGATCTTGCCGGAAACATGGTGCTAAGGTCCGACGAGCTTCCGAGCATGTAGTAGCCGAAAGCCCCTACCTGGCGCGCCAGCTGTCGATATTTGTTAACTGACAACTCATCACGGGATTACTCGTGACGTTTGTACGGTGGGTTTCGGCGTACGCATGACTCATAGGGAACTCGAAGACAACGATTTATACTGGTTCAGGACACTTGAATAGCGTAGTACCCTAGTCCATTGTGGTGTCTGCCTTGGTGTTAAATTGATCGTATGAGGGATATGACCCTGCCTCACCTTATATAGTCTGGTGATACAGTGTAAACTTCTAGTCCTAGTCGGTTACAACAGGAGAGTTCTACTCTTATTACACAGAATAACTTCCTTAGGAATCCAACTAGGCTTAAAACAGATAAGATGGAGATCACGCGACCTTGTTTTGTGTCTTCAAGCTAATCTTCAATGCATACAATGCCCAATCCATGTAACTATCATTATGACGTATCTCCTGGGCCCTGGCATGTCAGGGGGCTTACATAACACTCACTCAGAGTATTATAATAGATTTGGATTAGAAAAACCAAGAGCAATATTACAATACAAGACTAGAGTAATGCTCACTCTAAGTATAACTGATGACTCACAATACAAATTGGAAGGAGCACATATCATCTCTATTGGTTCATTTATTGTCGATTGTAATGTGGTGTCTTTAAAGTCCATTTTATTTGGTACCATTGTTTAAAGTATCAGGTTATAGGCATTTAGCAGCAACATTTTTCTAAGGCTAAAACATATAGCAGGCTAAAAGAACTAAATTCAACATGAGTACAAGTAGTGATACACTATATACAACCAACTATTTGTTACCCCTTCAAACTATACATTGCACCAACACTTGCTAAATAGTCAGTTACTCCTTGCTCTCATGGCACACAACCTTCCATCTCTAATCCATCGCAATGACATCCATCTTTAATATTTTTCCTGACAAGGAAGTAGACATATTTGATTTATGCACATATGTGTTCCTACTTATTTAATGTATGCAGGTAGTGGTTATAGAGAGGGTACTCTCTGTTAAGTTGTAATGCAAGAACCCCCTACATGGACTAGACGCCACAACCACTCAACATCATTTCCTTCTTGATCTTTTCATCCTTCTTAACGCTAGATTCCTCTTCCTTTGTTAACTCCACCTCTATCCTGCCTTGTCCCCACGTTGTCATCCATGCCTTCCTCTAGCATCAACGCTCTTAATTCAACCTAACTCTCTCATCATCACTGTTGACTAGTGTAGCAATGCTAGCGCGAACATTCTTCTCCCTCTCCGCTCCACTATCTCCATCGTCACCCTTCTTGATTTGGTGGTGCCATTATTGCTAGATCTGCTATCACCATGATCATAAACTGATGCCAACATTGCAGTCACCACCCATGATGCCCCCACAACCAACCTCTCAAGTGACCTCCATCATGGAGGGCAACACCACCACAACTATCTATCCCACCCACACCTTACCACCACTGTGGGTCCATCATGCTCCATCGTTCATCCCTTTAAACCCACTGACATAAATCCCCTTTGAAACTCGACATTGCTATATCCCTAATCACAAAACCTAACCCTAACTAGAGGTTGTTGGATTTGGATTCTCCATCGAAGATGGCGAGGTGATCGTTGGAGAAGAAGAGGTCATCAGAGTTGGATATGTCAAATCAATTCATCAGATTTGGTTTGTTAATTCCTCCTTTTGTTCTATTCAGCCTATTTTCTTTTTCTTATTTTTTTCTGTTTTGTTGACTTTGATGGTGATTATTTATGTGTGTGACTTCCTTCATTTTTTCTAACTATGGACTGAAACCCAATAGATCAGAATTGTCTCTGCTTAGTTCATGCCTAAAATAATGACTTAAATAAGAAAATCCAGAAGATTTGTCTAAGATTTGATTTTTTATATCTCACGATTATTATATTTTGGATACCTCATATTTATTTATGATATTTTCTATTTATCTATTGAAAGATCTCTATGATACTAAATCGGTCATATTTTTATACGTTTGATTGTGCTTTAAGATTTGTGCTATAACTATGTACTTTGTCACATGTATAAAAAATCTGACAGATTTAACCACATAAAATCTATCGACAGATAGCTAGACACTCTCTTTATTTATTGTCTTCCCATAGAATAATACTCCCTCTATCCCTAAATATCTATCGTTGCTGGTGTATGTGCCGCAAGTTTAATTTGATTTGTAGAAAATATGTGCAATATTTGTATCTCCTAATAAATTTGTTAAAAACTAGATTCAAAGATCTTTCTAATAATACTAATTACATATGGTAAATATTAATATTTTTTAATATATATATTTAATTAAAGATATTTCTCGGGAGGCGAAAACGACAGATATTTAAAGATGGAGAAAGTATGTTCTTAATAAAAACTTGTCAAAAATATCATCCCTCCCTTCTCACTAGAAATATGTCACAACATTTTCTGACTAGGGGCAAAAAGATTTTATGATGGTTATTAGAAACTAAGAAAAGAAGATTTAGCGTGCAATATATCAGATCAGACCCTGAGGAATTGCTGAGAATTATTAGTAGGGCCACGGCGACGTTACGGCAAACTTGTAAAAACAACCGGCCAAGTTTGAGTTTCCCTAATAATACAGAAAAATATCAAAAATACCCCTGCCATCCACAGCCCTATCAAATCGATCCCCCTTCTTCCTTCTTCCCCTGCGCCGCCGCCGCCGACCGCGCCCGCCTCCTCTCCCCGTCTGGTCCAGTGGGGGCAGCGATTGGTGTCTCCTCCTCCTCCTCCTTGTGCTGGTATGTCTACCAAACACCTTGCTTTCTTCGATTCGATGCACGCGTTCCTTAATTTGTGCCAAGTTAGGGTTCGGTTCCGTTCTCAATCGAACCGAGCAGGTCCTTCCCCTCTCCCGCTCAGTTCGATGCTTCGTTTGGGTTCTTCAGCCTCGCCGGTTTTATTTTCCGTAAAATTTGGGGGTTTAAGTGAATTCAGCGCCTCTCCTAGGAGATCTCCACGTTTTCCCCTTTTTCCGAGCCTGCCCCCCGGCGTTAGTTATTTAGTGGCGGCTGCTGTTCTTCTTCGTCTCGCAGACTCGCACTCACTGTTAATGTGATTTGTGCAAATGGCAGGGGATTCTTGAACAAAAATTCCCAACTTTGACCCCTTTCTTTTTCAGTACCGACCTTGCTTTTGGTGTCTGTTGTCATAGCAGACCCGCGATTTGGAGTGAATGGCACGGCGCCCCATGTTTTCCTCCTGACTATCACACAGACACGCAGGCACATAGGCGAATTGGCTCCATCAAGTTAGTTTCACAGGCTTCTAATTCGTAGCTTAGATTATCATACTGTTTGACTGCTCGAATTGACAAATTCGTTGCCATTTGTGAAGCCATTCACCTTCTGTGTGTACTGAAAGTTCACTACGAGGATGACTTAACAGCTCCAAAGTTCCTAACTTTTTCATTACTTGACTCAACCAGTAGACGTTTTTGTAATACATAATTCATTTCTGTCTTAGATTTTGTTCCATCTTTTTCTTTGGTGAGTGCTTTGTCTGTAAGTTTCCCATCTGCTAGATTTATCTGAAATATCATTTGCAGTTCAACCATGCTTGCCTTACGTTTCCTGCTATTCTGATTTTACTTGTTGACGGTATATTATTTGTTTCAGTGTAAGCCATATCAGAGTTGCTTTTCTAAACTGTTGTGCCATTATACTGATGACTAAATCAGTGACTCAGGGAGCATGGCGGATGGGGCTATTGTGGTAGCCATTTGCCAGTATGGCGGAGAGTTCACTTCTGGCCCCAGTGGTAATCTGATATACAGAGGTGGAGAAGCGCATGCTGTTGATGTCACTTGTGATTCATCGCTGCAGGCCTTCAAGGATGAGCTGTCCAATGTGTTCCATGTTGATGTCACTGACATGTCACTCAAGTATTTTCTTCCCAATAATATGAAAACGCTCATCACAATATCATGTGATCGGGATTTGCAAAGGATGGTTGATTTTACCGCCAATGCTGCACATGTGGATGTTTTTCTGATAAGTAGACAGGAGAACAGGTATGTCTTGTTCTACCTTTTTTGTGTAACCATTTATAGTTCACATAACATCAAGCATATTATGAGGTGATATTGTTTTGTCTCATGCTGGATAACCAGGAGTATTGTAACACATTCTGGAGCTACATCTGGCTCTGTTGTTAGTGGCGACAAAAGGAAAAGACCAACACCCAAAAACAAGTACGTGGTATCACTCGCCTTTCTTTTATCAACATTATCTACAACCCCATACTCTTATAAGCATCACAACCAATGCTATCCCTTTCTAGGGTAATCAGAAGCAGCAAGCCAGCTACCAGTGCTCCTGGCAATGCAGTTCCAGCTATCACAGATAATGTGAGACAACCAATTTCAGTTATTACTGAAAATGAAGACAACAGGTGCAGGATCAACCTGCAGACAATTGCTAAATCTTTGCATGACTTCTTTGCTCTAAAATGTTATGCAGAATGAACTGCTTTCAATGTAAATGCTGAGAAATTTGCATCTGTTGATGCTATGAATTAACTGCATGCAAGTTCCTTCTATATTTGTCTGTTAGCTGCACAAATCTATGCATTCTGTTAGGTTGTTAGTGTGTCATGTTAGAAAGCTTCTCTACATATATGAAAAATAAAACAAATAAGTGCTAGCAGAGTCCCTGATGAGAGGTATTCAAGTTCAATGTTAGTGAGAGCAATCTAGCCTTTACTATGGTCCTCTGACCCTTACCACGAACTAGTCCATACCAATGCAGATGATTTCAACGACTGGTTGCATGTGCAATGTGATCCTAAATCTTAGCTACATTTTCTCTACTTACTGCCATCTATTGAAGTTGTTTCTTCATTTCAAGGAACAGCTTCACTTTTATCGACTATGGTCCATAACTTTAGTGTAATCAAATAAAGTTCCCAGTGGACATGTGGTCTAGTTCATCTTGAATGTCTATTTTGTAGTTCTGTTACTATATCCTATTACACTATTGCAGTCTCAATGATTACTTTGTTCATTAGTTAATGTTTCTGTTTTTTTTACTACATTGTGCACTTCCAGTTACCGTTTCCATCTTTCTCAAAACTAGGGTTTTTCAGTTGGAATTTGGGAATGACATTGCATTTACCACCACAGCTGGAGGCACTTCCTTCACATCAGATATTCTGGATCAGCAAAAGCTTGCAATTGTTGATAATATCCCCAGGTAACTTGTTACACATTCATATCTCTCTCCATATATTGTTTGCTAAAAAGGATTACTTTTTTGACAGATTTTTGTCAATTCTGTATTTGTATATTTTTTTTTTGCAGGGAAGCAGATAGTCTGTTTGATGATGCATTCAATCCATATGTTGGTTCTGAGATGATGCATGAGCCTCCTCAGGGACCTAACAATCCTATTGTGTTGTGGGATGACATTATCAAAGGAGTTGGTCAAGAATTTGATAATGTGAAAGATTTTCGTTCTCAGTTGTGCAAGTATGCTATTGGGAAAGGATTTGTGTACCGGTTCATAAAAAATGAAACCACACGTGTTACTGTAAAATGTGCTGCAGAAGGAGGCTGCACCTGGAGGTTGCATGCGTCTGAATCATCTCGTAACAAGAAATTTGTTATCAAGAAAATGACAAATGAACATACTTGTGGTGGAGAAAGTGGAGGGGTTCAGCGTCGAGCAACAAGGCAGTGGTTGACTACTATCATTAAGGAGAAGCTGCATGAAAACTCAAAGTTTAAGCCAAAGGAACTTGTAAAGGAATTATTTGAACAATACGGACTTACACTAACATATTCACAGGTTTGGCGAGGCAAAGAAGTAGCAGAGAAAGAGATATATCATGCTATCAGGGAGACTCGTGATCAGTTACCCTGGTATTGTCAGAGGCTTGAGGAGACCAACCCAGGAAGTATAAGTGTGCTGTCTCCGGTGGTGGATATGAAATCCTGTCGCTTTTTTGTTGCATTCCATGCTTGTTTGCATGGCTTTGTAAATGGGTGCAGGCCCCTCGTATTTCTGGACAAGTTCCCACTGAAAGCAACGAATGAATACAAGTTGCTTGCGGCTGCTGCCGTTGATGCAGATGATGGTGTCTTTCCGTTGGCATTTAATGTGGTTGAAGATGAAAATTATGATAGCTGGGGTTGGTTCTTAATGCATCTGAAAATAGCTCTCCAAACTCACAACTACTCCTGCAATGGCATGACATTCTTGTCCAATGGACAAATGGGTCTGGATGCTGCTGTTTCTCACGTGTTTGAGGATGGCGAACATGCCTTCTGTTTGCATCATATCATTGAGGAATTTAAAGGAGAGCTGAGGAAAGGACCATGGTCACAACAAATAAGGGAGGGGATGGTTGAGGATTTCACTCGTGCAGCCCAAGCGTGCAACATTGAGGATTTTAATGCATCCATCGAGAGCATAAGGAATATATCCAGTGAAGCTGCTGACTGGATCATTGCGAGCAAGCCAGAGCATTGGTCAGATGCCATTTTCCGAGGCTGCCGGTATGATCATTTCTCCTTGAACATTGTTGATGCTTTCAATAACTGGATACCAACCAAGAAGGAGAGTTCCATAGTGCTGATGGTAGACTCACTGAGAACGAAGATTAAGGAAGTAATAGAATCAAGGCTTGAAGATTGCAAGGCATGGGAAGGGCCTTTAACACCTACTATGGAATACAAAGTGCAGGATGAGATGTTGAAGGCTGGCAAAATGACTGTGTTGTGTTCCTCCGAGACTGTGTTTGAAGTGAGGGCCAATGCAATTTTTGTAGTTAATATTGGGAATTGGGAATGCACGTGCCGGCGGTGGCAACTCTCTGGCCTCCCCTGCATGCATGCCATTGCTGTGTTCAACAGGCTTGGTCGCAGTTTCTATGACTACTGCCCAAAGTTCTTTAGAATAGAAAGCTACCATCTGACATACTCTGGAATAATCTTCCCAATACCTGACATGGATAGTATTGATTTTAGTGCTGGTGCGAATCTACTTCCACTGCCTCCCAAGCAGCGCACATCAGATAAACCGAGGAGGAAGCGGTCTAACCCCAACAAGACAAGCACTCTCATACGACTTTGTAGCAGGTGCAAACAAACAGGGCACAATAAGGCAACATGTGAAGTTCAGTTCTGAAAGCAACCTCTCCATCTCTAGTGTGTACAGAATTAGCAGGTACTTGTTGTCCTGGGCCTTACATTGAAATTCTTCTTACATTGAAATTCTTTTGCTACATTTCCCCTGAACAAGATGACGTGTTTACCTGAGTTCTGAATTTATTTATTTGTTTTTACATGAATCAGTGTACTTAGAACATTTGTTGTGTTCCCTGTTGATCTTGGTATACAATACAAACCATGTTGAGCTGATCTTTTACCTCTCTAACATATGTTTTGCCATTGCAGTGTCAAAGGTCTGAAGTTTAGGTATAGTGCAGAGAGCATGGTTTCTTTTCTCAGAGATATGAATTGTGGCGAAGCAAAGTGTCATTGGTGCTCTGGTTCTTGCTGCCAGTTTTAGTTTCTTGGGTGGATGGGAGGATTTGCATTCATTGGGAGATGCGGCTTAATAATTTATTTGTCAGTGACTGAGCAGCGATGATGCCATAGCTTCCTATCATAATTTCGCTGGAACAGCAGAGTACATGGGAGTTGCAGCTTAATTTACTTGTCAGCTTACTATATGGCCCCATACATAGTGTTGTAACATGGAGTAAGCATCACTGTTTTTAGGCTAGTCGACGTCGTGTCTTTCACAGGGGCACTGACGACAGTAGGAAAGGGATAGTTAGATATTTATCACTGAAATTTTTTAATCCTAGATTTGCTATCCATGTCTCATAGACATACGTGCCCCAACACGTGTCTTTTACAGTAGCAAAAATATGGGATTTCGTGAAATTGCTCCCAGTTTCTTTTTATATACTACAGGATATGCTGAATTACAGTTCGCTCCTGTTTGAGTTGGTATTGGGCAATAGTTTTTTTTTTTGATCAGCCGTAATCACTCGATCCATTCATCATATGTGCGCGCACATATGACTGATGAATCAAGGATGGAGGGAGCAATTATCTTAGGAATTTGCTATCCTAGAGGCACCTGAAATTTCTGCTTTTTAAGACGTTGGATCTTCATCCAATGCTCCACCTCTGTATCCTATTCATATTCTTTCTCCTGTTGCTCTGACCTTGCCTCTCTGTTTATTCAACACGCACCCTTGCCATAGCTGCCATCGTGGAGCTCCGGCCAAGCCCTACTGCTTCTGTGACGACCGCCATCATCTTCTCCAACTCTGGCGAGCTTGACAGCCACTATCATCTCCAACTCTGATGACACTTCCCCGTCTTAGTCTGACTCGACCACCGCTACCACCGACAGGACCCCAAAATCGCCTTGCCACTATTGCCAAGGCCTGACCTGTCTGTCTCCCCTAGACGGATGAATTTGTCGCATTTTTTCTACTTTTTTAGGATCTTATCCTTCTGTTCCTTGCTGACCGGTGGCTTACCGGCAGTTCTAGTGAAGAAAATATATGTAGGGCTCAGACGACTTGACCTTCTATGTATATATCTTGAACATTTCTTATATAGTTAGTTCTCCTATATATAGCATTACGGCAGCTGCCAACTCTTGTGTCAATTTAATGCTCAAGTGTGTTGATGATCTGATATGAAACGCTTCTTGACGAGTGTTTTTTGCACTCGGTAAAGGATTTCTTTACCAAGTGCTTTTTTTACCGAGTTTTTTTTATTTGGCACTCGGCAAAGAGCTTCTTTGCTGAGTGCCGAAAAAAACATTCGGCAAAAAGCTCGGCACTTGGTAAAGTTAGGTTTTCCGGTAGTGATATAACTAGGTCAAAAGTGGATCGTATACTGTCCTCTTGGGGCATTTGGTGCAGTTGTACCTGCTTCCTATAGTATTGTAGCACATCATCTCATCCCATGGCATTTGCTTGGATCCTTACACTCATTAATATCTGCAAATTAACGAGATGATTTCTTATTTAAATATCAAAGTTGTATAAAACCAGTTCTTTTGTTCACCTGCTGAAATTACTCCCTCGGTTTTCCGATGCAATATCTAGAAATTCGTAGGATCGTTAATTATATCATGAACAGGCTTCCTATAGTATTAATTGCTAATTACCGAACGGGGGTATGACACGAGCCAGCCCTGGTGTGAGGCGAGAGCATGCACCGCACATGCATGTTAGAACTGCTCGCAATGGTTGAGCCAGTTTAGAGGTCATCCTTGCCATTGTAGGTGGAGTAAAGCTTGTTGAAGTGGGGAACGCTCAAGTGAACAGATGTGTCGGCGCAGAGATGAAGGGTGGCCCCTGTGGGAACACCAAAAAGTTGGGAAGAGAAGGCGAGGGGGAAATTTGATCTCGGTGGATGGGGAGAGGGGCGCGGATGGTGCAATAGTGTGCAGGGTGGTGGGCAATAGTGTGCAGGATATGACACCGGTAGCTCTTCTCACCATTAACGGAACTTAACATCTTTGATATCAAATTGGTAGACTAGAGATCGGTGAGGGCTCCGGAGAGCGTAGCGATAGGTGATGGGCAGCCAGGGCTTGAACCCTTGTCGGTGTTGCAGTGTCGTGAGGGCGAGCAAGAGGTTGTGGCGAGCGAGAGATGAAGCGAGGGAAGGCCAAGAAAGCCCGACAAGATAATTACCTTGTTTAATTAAGAGTATAAAGATATAGTACAAAACAATTTTTACTCAAATAACTTTCTAAATGATGATAATTTAGAGATCGATGGTCTAAGGAAAATCGTGGGCCGCCCCTAACTGCCGGCGGTAGAGCCACTCGTGCGTCTCCGGCGGCGTCCGTAGGTGATGCCGCCGGCCGCCATACAAACACCTTTTACGTTCTATCTAAAACCGAGAGAATATTATTGGGTTTTTTTTTTTTTTGCGTGTGTGAATAATGGATGGAGTTGGTCGTACATCTCTGTCTCCAAGATACATGCTGGATTTATATTCGTATATATAATTAAAAGTAGGCGTTTTCCCTATGAGTCCAGACTCCAGACTGCTCGGGCTGAAGAATTTGAAGGAAAATTAAAGAAGTGAATAATTATAGAGAAATATTCCTGTCCTCCTCTCTAGTCACATAATCAAACCGGTTATTTCGATCCTTGGCGACGATGGTAGCTAGGCTAGAACGAACTCTAGATCGTTTCAAATCAATTACAACAGCATATTATTAGGCAAAACAGACCAGTTTTATATATTAATGACCCAGGACGAAATCATATCATTAATTCATTACAGAGACACATACACATGCATAGAGATGGATGGATGTATGCAAGGTCGTCTGGAACGACGCTACGATCGGTCCAACGACACCACATACATGCATCATGCATGAGCACAAGATACTGACACTGATGACTGACTCCTCTCTCTCACACACACACAATCAAATTAAAGCTAGGGCAGACGCTATATGCATGCATGCTGCTGGGGCGAGCCAGATCGATCGGTATACATAGCAGATCAGATGGCTAGCCTCGTGTCCTTATTGTTCACACACGTACGAACGACACACAGATTAAAGCAGACGATATAGCCGGCACAAGATCATAGCAGTAATTAAGCAGCATGCATGGTCATATATGGTGTCGTCGTCGATCAGCAGTTGCAAGGGTTGCACTTGCAGCTGTCACCGCAGCTGCAGCCGTGGGAGGTCTCGCCGGACTCCGCCGCGGCCTCGAACACGGCCGCCGCCTTCTTCTCGGGGGCGACGCCCAGGACGACGGTGGTCTGCGCCGCGGTGTTCTTCTCCTCCAGGTCAGGGTACTTCTTGCTGCAGCATAGGTACCAGCAGTCAACGACAGACCCAATCAATAATCAAAAAACAAGAAGATTAATTAGATAGATAGAGTACGTGAGACCACTTATATTACCCGCAGTTGCAGCTTGAGCCGCAGCTGCAGCTTGATCCACAGCTGCAAGACATCCTGATGCTTAGCTGTCTGGTGGTGCAAAAACAAGCTTCAAGAATAACTGGATGAATTGGGCGTCTTTAGTTTGCTTGCTTGCTTGGTTTTGGTTGAGAGCACAATGAACCCCCACCACCGCAATTTATAGCAGCGGATGGAGTGGAGGCCATGGACGACGACAGATTCAGCCAAATTAAATGGCAACACAGGCACGCAACGCGCTGTGTGTGTCACTGCGCCATAGGCTCCCTGAAGAACCAGTCCTGGCCTCTCCCACGATCCAATAATGCCCCGGCCACTTGTCTCCGGAATTATTCTATCGCGATGTAGCTTGGATCGGAGCATATATTTTTCGATGTCCAATTCTAAGTTTTATTCTTCCCTTATTATTTGTATAAGTAATAATATTATATTATATAAAAGATCCAATCAAGTTAATTTGTTCAAAGTCAAACTGTCCTAATTAATAGCGTCAATCAAGTTCGTACGAAAGAGGATTAGTTAATAACATCTCTAGTCTAGCTCATCAACAAATAATTAAAGAGGTTTAACGTAGGATATAGTGTAACTCAAAATATCTTATATTTCGATAAGTAAAGGGACAGTCTATTTAATCACAGATGTTGTCAAACCAATCTCGAGATTTGTCGATCCAACTCGGTTCTTCGAAGGTACGATGCTGGTGTGCGTGTGCGCGTTCATAGTAGGGATACGGTGAATATGCGCTCATGTTTGTGAGCGTCTGCGTCTGTAACTGGGTCTCGCAAAAAAAAAATGACTCTGAAACTATTGATTGATGTGCGAAATTAAAAATATAACGTTAAGAGCTGAGCTGAAATGGACACCTTAACTAATTAATAATAATCAGTGGAAACTGAACTTCAGTTTCTTTTATATATGATCTACTACCACCATTTCTCTATATACCAAGTGCCAATTATTGGAGCATATATACCTAGAGTAGTGCGTGTGAAAACTTTCGCGATCGCATCTACAAGAGAGAGGTCTCACTAGATAGGTAGCTTGGTTGACGAATTTCCTGAATTGCATGCACACTCCTGCTTTAATTTTGTCACGTCTCTATATGTATCATCTTTGAAATTGCTACCCGTATTGAAATATGCCCGCCGTTGCTTTCGTCTCTAGCAAATTAAAGCCACACGTACGTTCCCCTACTAATAACCTACTCCGTCCGTCCCTAAATAAGTGTCGTCGTTGGTGTGCGTGCCACGTGTTTCACTCAATTTGTAGAAAATATGTGTCATATTTATATCTCCAAATAATTTTATTAAAAAACTAAATGTAAAGATCTTTCCGACGATACTAATTACTTAACATAAATATTAATATATTTTAATATATAATTGCCGGTAACTTTTTCTCGAGAAACGAGAACGACCACTTATTTAGGGACGGAGGGAGTATCTATCTATATGCCGTGCTTGACTTGTCGTTCCGATGGATGGATGGACGACGCCAATTATAGTGACACACACCATCCAATAAATTCCAAACACGTACGTACGTTTCTCTTTCATTTTCGCTAGGAGCATCGATCGATCGATGCAAGACCGGCCTGATAACAATAAGAGGACACTGTTTGTTTACGTACCTTTTTCTTGCCGGCAAGAAATTGGCCTGATTCTTTGTTCCTTCTAGAAATTTCTTTTGCGGGCCCAGCACCAACTACTGTTGGTTTCAGATACATACAAACACACACAACAAATATATATATGATCCTTTCACTATTCCATTTGCTAATTAAAACAAGTTACAGTACAACAGTATTATGTACTGATAGATGATGGCTACAAATAATATCTCTACTATTTATTGTTATATATATATAAGAAAACATTATATACAAATAATACTTACTTATAAAGAGCAACTCCAAATAATTGAGCTAGCCACCCTCTACATATTTCGTCCCATACTGATGAAAGGAATAGATCAGAGGCTTTGAATTGGTGACAAAATATTCTCCAATTTTTTTTTTTAATTAGATCTTCAAATATTACAAATAATCCTCTGTGTTTCGGATTTCTTGCTATACTAGCGAAAGATAGAGAGCTCCACCATTCCAAATTTGTAAGCCAATTTGTCTTTTCTAGATAGATATATATATATATACACATAGTCGATCTTGACTAGGTAATACGTACGTATATATGTACCAAGGATAGCGCATGTTTACAAGTTATATTAACAACTTGGACAGAGCGAGGGAGTACATTGCAAACCTGTCCTTGTCATTTCTTTTGAATGAGCTAGACTATTAGCAATAATGGAGGACATCGTCTTATCCAGCGCGTCAGTAATCTAGCTGCTAGACGGAGATTTCTATTTCCACGGGCATAGAAAACGTTATCGCATCGTGTTAACAATGATTGTCACATCGATCGTCCTTGTTACTTCCTTGTTCAAGAAGCGCGTGACAAAACATGTTCTTTAATCAATAATTATAACAACGTCGTCTATGATCGACTATGAACACTATATGATCAGAAATCGGCTATTCCTATATATGTTCAAATCCCTCTGAACCATATCAACTGCAGTACGTAATTCAATTCTTAGTGACATATGCATGCAAAAGCTAAAGGCAGAGCCGAATTCCAACGTTTTCGTTTCCAAAGAGAAAGGCTAAATAAACGTCGCCAACTGGTTGTTTTTCTGGTTGCGGACAACCGATTTTTGGGTCATCTGAATTGGGCACACGGTTTGGTGCGGACTGATTGATGGCGTTGGATTTGGGCACGCGGATGTGAAAGTGATTCACGGATCGGATGTAGCCGCAGGTCGTGAGCTTCGACGTTCGCAGCTGCTTGGCGTGGTGCAAATGAGTATATGGACAACCTACACCCCTCCCTGTTCTCCTCTCTTCTCTGTGTTTTTCTTCCGTAAATTTGTAATTTTGTGAAGTATTTGCTGATATTTGTGAGCAATTTGATATATATATATTTTTTTTTATGTATAGAATTCATAGAAATAATTTGATAACTTTTTTTTTTTGAAAAAATTTGGCAAATAATTATGTTACTGCCAAATTATATGACTCTGTATAATAATAAACTAAATATAGTAATACGACGGTGTAATTAAATATAACTATATAAAACAGTATAAGTACATATATAAAATCTGATTATTGAGAGAGGCTAAAACAACTTCTTGTTAGGTAGACATACTCTTTTGAAAGGTCTTTCGTTTGTCTATATATGTAACAACCTTTTAGACTCCCTGGAAACAAAAAATAGCAGCTTTATTAGTTTGTGGGGAGTTGCAGTGCTCATTTACCAATTTCGCTTGGCTTGCCGTGGAAAGAATACATTTAAAATGAAGACGAGCAGTGGACAAAAATAAAAATATAAACAAAAAAAATAAGTTAGTCGCCCACCGTGGGGCTCGAACCCACGACCACAAGGTTAAGAGCCTTGCGCTCTACCGACTGAGCTAGACGGGCCAATGTTGACAGCAACCTCTGAGTGCTACTCTTGTTCTTTCTCACATCTTAATCATAATGAACAAAATCAACAGAGCAATCAACTTGTTATTATGTACAGTAAATGGTCACGTGCATACATTCTCTACCAGTGGAAGACGTCCCCAATCAAGTAAAGAGATAAATACTTTAGCTAGTCATTTAGAGCTAAATATTCATAAGAAGCAAGGAAAAAAAAAACAGAAGCCCATGGTTGACTGTGCTATACGTACGAATACGATGTGCTTGCAACAAATTAAATGTTTCTTCATTCGCTTGTGTTTGCGCATACAGACAAATAAATAAAGAGGACCCAAATCAGGTGAAATACGGTGGATGAGGAGCATGTTTTGTTAATTACAAACACAGAAATATCCGAGGACTAATTGAAATCAATGGCCCAAATTTGAAGATTAAAAAGCCTGCTGGGTGATTCTTTTTTAGGTGTGTGCAGCCTGCTGAGAGCTCTGGCCTCTGAGAAAGCATAGTAGATGAGGTTCAGCTAGCACCTCCAACACTCTGGCGTGGCGAGCTCTGCTTCTGTTGTTCAACTAAAGGTTTGGAGAGTATGCCTGCACTGCAGACTGCACCCCCAGCTGCCCAACTGGAAGGAATACAATGCACGCATGTAGTAGATGCAGATGCAGGGTATAAATCCAAGGCATCTGCAGCTGGAGTGCAGCCTAGAGATGCTCGACGGTGCCATTGGCATTGGCCTTGAGTGGGACACGTTGAGCCATATGCCCATATGCGATGGATGGAGGCAAAGGCAACCCATGGAAATGTCATGTCGATCATGTGCTGTACAAGAGAGAATCCTACATCACCAGGAGTTCTTCCAGATATATATGAAAGGTAAGATTAGCAGATAAGTATCATCAAGAGTTCTACTACATATGCAGGTAAATATCATCAGTAGTTCTTGCACATACGCATGTAAAACTAGCACAAGTGCTTCCTCAGAATTTGTTTGGTTCCTCGGTTTGTTTTGCCTCACCTCTGCCGGTTCCATCTTTCACCATGCATGATGCCAAACCTTTTGTTTCAGAACCCCCCTGATGAAGCACCTGTTTAAGGGGCCAGACAATGATGGGAGAATAATATAAACTAAAAGGAGATTCTTTCACACGATGGCAGCAACTTGACCATTATTCCTTTTTTTATATACTTTGGGTTCATGACTTCACATGCTACTTCTGCAATGCTTTTAAGGCTTGTAATGTGCATGTTTCTACTGTAATTTTAACAGTTGCCTTCTAAAATTTCCAAAAAAAATATTGTTCATACTAAAATCCATCCTGTTATTTCCATGCTTATAGCAGGATATCACAATTTTTATCCATGAAAAATGATGGGCACAAATTGGTGCACTTATAAAAAAACAGAGAAAGTTTTGTTAATTACGACCACAGAAATATCCAAGGACTAATATCAATGGCCCAAATTGAAGATTAAGCCTGCTAGCTGCTAACGAGTTCACAAAGACCCGACTGGCCAACAACATAAGTTCACAACTCAGTTTTCAGTTCCGCCTTAGTTGGCCTTCATTTTCCTCGGGATGAACTTCCTTGCAGTTCTGTTTTAGTTGTTGTTGCATGAGTCTTGGTGGGTGACACATTGGTAGGCTGGGCACTTGTTCCTTCTCCCATCAGGAGTGCAAGATGGCCGAAACGCAAGCCAACAATTAATAAACAGTAAATGGAGGCAGCTAACATCATTCTCTGGATTATCTCTGAATTAATATTGTCAGGTTGCACATCCCGATTAAAAATTAGTACCGCAACAAAACAAAACAAAACAAAACAAAATCAGCGTGCAATGAAGCAAAAAATCACTGTAAATTAGTACAGCATGCTACCTTTTCTTTGTCCCATCATAAGCATGCACTTGCAGCTAGTTTCTCCATAACCCAATTCTCCACTTCTCTTGCACTTCCTTTTCCCTCTAATCAGTTGCATCTTTCCTTTAGGAGCCTCTTTAGCTGCCATTTCAGCTTCCTTATTAACTTGATTGGCAGTCTCCTTGGCAAATATGACTTCATAACATGTCTATTACGATTTACGTGTGCTAGCACTATCCATTACCTCTGCAGCAAAAACTACCATACTTCACAACATTCTACAAAAGTTGTTGGTTCACTCAATTTCATGATTGAAGACAGTTCTCATCAACAGCAGTTTCAGGTGATTCTAAAGCCATTCTAATACTTGAGCAAGCCAACACAGAAATGGTCGTGCTTCTTGCGGTCATCCCACCATGGCAAAGAGACATCTCCTTCCACAGTTCAATGGTGCAACATCTTCAGACCTCCCTCCAGAACCAGCCGCAGCAATCAGCATGCAACCACACTGGTAATCAGCCTGCAAACATGATATAATACTGGTAAGAAGTAGCTCTTTGGTACTATATACCACCAGAGAGCAATCCATGTCATCTGGACCAGAAGGTTATCTTCATTGCAGATTACAGCTCCATGGGCATATCTTCCGTACGAATGATACAAATAGGACATGTGCTATGTTTATGTTACTATGTTAGGATTGGATTCCTAAAAGCAAGTTGTAGAGTGTGGGCTGTTTAGCTGTAACTGGTGGGATGCAGCTTGTGGATCATGTAAATAGGATTGGATTCTCACAATCTGCTTTTAAAAGGTACCCCATTTATTTATCTTCAGCATTTAGAACCAGAATCCATACCCTTAACTAAAGAAAAACAGGCCCTAATTCTTGACTTATTGGTTTTACCAAGTGCAAATGCACTTCTATTTATTTACTGACCAAGGCCAAAGTTTCAGCTGCTACTACATGTACAACTTGAAACAAACCTTATAGCTACTCTGTATTTCTGCTCTTTAACAAGAAGGGTACTAGAAAGATTGCAAATGTTCAATTGTTGTAATTAACACAACAAGAAAGAAAGGAATAACCAGAGCCATCAACATTTGCAGATCTAATTGCTATCCATATTAGCCACTGATCCTCAGGGGAAATATCCGCGACACACTCATATGCGTCAGTGTCGTGAGAGGAAAAAAGATGGAACCTCATTCAACAGACATTTTTTACAAAACAAATGCCCTGTGGATCAGAGTCAGAGTAATCCATAAGGTTCCTTAGACCCACTCTTAGATCTGGCACCCCCTCCTGCAAGATGGCGCAAACTGGAAATATTGGAACACCCTGCACTCTTCTCTTCAGTTCCAAATACATCTCTTCAGCTCCCTCTTCATCTATCTTATTTGCGACAATCAGTGATGGTCGCCGAGTCATTCCTTCTTGGTAATGCTCCAGCTCTGTGACCAAATCCTGCAGCTGCTCCCAAGGTGGGACACCCCTCCTGCCATTAAGCGTGGCTGCAAGGTCAAGCACATAGGCGATAACTTTGGTGCGCTCTATGTGCCTCAGGAAAGCATGACCAAGGCCACGATTCTCATGTGCTCCTTTGATCAGGCCAGGTATATCAGCCACTTTAACTGAGAAGTAGTCCTCATAGGTCAGGCTGCCAATGTTGGGCCTCAGCGTGGTGAATTCATAGTCGGCTATCTCTGGCTGCGCCCTAGAGAGAGCACTGAGCAATGTGCTCTTCCCAGCATTGGGCAATCCAACCAGACCAACATCTGCAATGCTCTTCAGTTCCAAGATAAGAAAGCTCTCAGTTCCTGGCTGCCCGGTACTCAAACGGGCTATCTTCTCTTGTCTGTTTGCTTTGGATGGCCGCATCTCCTTCATGATAAAAGCATTCCCCAGTCCACCTTCGCCTCCTCGTGCTATGATTAACCGCTGCCCAGGATTCGTCATCTCAGCAATACAATATTGCACATCTTGTTCTTCCCTCTCGTCCTCTTCCTCCTCCTTGTCCATGTCAAACTCGTCTTCATCCTCCCAAAATTCTTCATCCTCGCTTCCAGTCTGATCTTTTTCATCTGTTCCCTCCTGACATGAATAGATTCTTAGATGATGATTATTGTTTGAGAACTGAGGCTCGGAGCATGTATGAAAGTATTTTGGATTCTCCGACTGACTGCTGCTTCCCTTTACAGTTCCATTCCCATCAGTATTATGCTTAGGAGCAATATGCTGATGGGAGAAGTCACCACCAAAACCTTTCGTCGCTATATTAACAATCTGGTCCGAATCTGAAGAGTGCTCTTCACCGCTATTTATGTCCCAGGGATCTAGAGCTCTGGTTGGTTTATTTACTGTGAGAGAAGGTTGCTCCCCTTCGACAAGATGAATCACCGTGCCTACAGGTACTTGCGCAATCTGTTACATATAAGTAGACAAGATGATATACAACGTAAACCAAAAAAAGAAGTTATGACATATATATGCATATACTCATGCTAACCTTGTCAGAACCTCTTGTTCCTATCTGATTCTTAGAAACTCCATTGCCACCTCGGCCTCCTCTCTGAAAACCAAAATTAAACGAGCTAAAATCAGGTATCAATGATTTCTCCATAGTTCAAATGATCCATATCATATTGAGCTACACCGCAATGTCTAGCTTCACACTTTAGGTTGATATAGGTCCATATAAATAAAATTCAGGGAATAAGATCTTACATCAAGCACAACAATCAGTGCAGCAACCATTTAACTCAAGCAAGATCATATGATGTTTTTGAAGACATACCATGTGATGCTGCAAGCCACTGAAATCCCAGATAGACCTTGAACACTCAAGAATTACATCACCACCCTTTCCTCCATTACCACCTGTACTTTTTAAAATTCATTATAAGGATCGATCACTCAGCAAAGAATATAAATCACACTGCATTAGTATGTGATAAACAGAGTGAGAATCAGGAGCTAGCTTCGAGCAACAGAAACAGGGGAAACATTTATATATAATATAATTAGCAGGGTTTAATATCCAATTTGCACATGTTTTTTTAGAATTCCAGTTCCAGGGATGATTCCCTGTCCGTAGCATTGCATCTCGACATCAAATTCAGAATTTACAGTACCATTGCACCTCTAGTATCAGGTGGTCAAGCATTAGCTCCCAAATCCCCATATATCAGACATTCAGATTATCATCTTTAAAAAAAATAGCATTTTGAAGACAGACAGGCATGATCTGTTTGACAATTATACAGATTATTTAAAGCTCAAAAAGCAAACATCTGGGCAGTTCAGATGAGGGCAATAGACAGTTAATCTACTGCCAAATCAAAATAAATTTTCCAACAGGAAGAGCTCTACTAAAGGGCAAAGCAACTAAAGTGAGAAATTGAAGATTGATCTTCAAGGGAAGCAACAATTTAATTAGGCAAGCTGGATTGTACTATAATAAAGGGAACCAACACATATTAGTCTTCCAATGCTAATAGCCTAATACCAAAAACAGAGCCAATTTCACTAGAGCATTAGTATTAGTACGAAAGCAAGGGCAACACAAAAGGGTGGGGTCTCTCACCGTCAGGCGTGCCCAGGCGGCTGGACCTGGAGCGGCGGAGGCTGACGCAGCCATTGCCGCCGTCGCCACCCTTGGCGCGCATCCGGAACTTGTCCACCATGCCCCGCGCCTGCACCAAACTCATCAGTAAGAAGACCGAGGGAAAAATGAATCGGGAAACGGATATGGGAGGAGGAGACCTGCAAAGGCGCCGCCTTTCCCTTCCGCCCCTCCGGCGCAGACCCGTAGTAGCATCCCAGTCGATCGGCCGCCCAGGATGATGGAGCCTGCGCAACCGCCCTCAGCGGAGGGAGCCGGCGGAGGAGGGTCTGCTGCCGCCGCCACATGTCCAATCCACTGTACTCGTACTTGATCGACTGGGAAGAGGAGGAGGAACAAATGGCCGCCGTCGGCCGTCGCAGGCGCGCGTCTTGACCTCGCGCGCCGCCGTCGCGGTTTGGGGACGATAGACGAAACGGACTCCTCTTAGCTCGGCGTTGGGCTCCAAGCCCGAAACGGTTTTAAGGAGATGGGCCTTGGGCCTTAGAAATCTAGCCCAACACTCTTCTTCCTTTGTCTGTGACCTTCTCTGTATTTGGTTACAGTAAATATATTTGGTTACAGTAAATATATTTGTCTGTTTTAAGGAGATGATACTAATTAAATACTATAAATATTAATATTTTATTAAATATATTTGGTTACAGTAAAAATTGTTGAATTTTAAAAAGCGAGAATGACTTTTTAGAGACAGAGGAAGTAGCAATGGGTGGACGCATTTGGTATTTGAGAACAATACAGTCTTTCATATGCAACGTATTTGAAAATCAGTCATCCATATATACCCCTGATGTAAAAAGTTAAAAAAAAAACAGAGTTTACAGTAATAAAATGGGCTTCACAAATCTTGACAACTCTAAATCTTGATAATTTGATTTATAGTCATACATATAGTCAAGATTTATAGTCGTTAGATTTGATAAGCGCATTTTATTACTATAATATTACTATAAACTATACTTTTTATTTTTTTTTGTCCTCCAGAGGTATATTGGTCATTTCACTCTGGACTTAACACCGTTAAGTAGAAAAATTGGACAACCATAGAACGAAGGAAATTTTATTTTGAGGCTATACAAAAAAAAAAAAAAAATCGGACCATCTAAGGAAGAGACATTTTTTCAAGGACCTTACGCTCTTTTAGAAATTGTATAAGAGCTTTACGCAATTCAATTTTAGTTTGCGGAACATTTCAGGCACGGTGCAGATTTCATCTGTATGAAATGCGTTCGAAGGCACCTTGCACTTTTCTGATTCTGTTACAGTGTTTAATCATTCAAATTTCATTTTGAGAGTAAATATTCGTCAGTTACACACAACAAGACCGTTTAATCACAATATTTTGCAACAACATAAGATTGAGCTAATCTACCATCCTTGAACGTGCCACAATTACATGTAAAACTGGCAGAGCAATTTCGTCATCTAGCTACTGACAAAATGTTGAGCTAGACAACCCTTCAATCTTGTCTTGCTTGTTGCTTTGCATCTTTGCTGCTCTGCTTACACAGATTAAGGCATTAATTAACCATGCAGCTGAAAGTTCCTGTGGGACATAAGGGCAAGAATCTCAATAGCTTAGCCGGTGACCATATTCTCAACCTGCAAATATAGCTCAATAGCAGAAAGTTCTATCGCACGCAAGAACATAGTATGCAAGACTGACAGGGATATATACTCTGCCCTATCCACAAGTTAACCTTGAAAAGTAAAGCATAACATGGACATGGCCCTAGCTATTTCCATGCCAGCTACCAAAGTTTTGGAGATTCCCTGCCTCCATCTATATGTTCATGCAACATGTAGCAATCCTCTTGCCTTCCACAGCTAATTGCTTACTGATCAAGGTGAGCACAAGCAGCAGTAACAAATTCAGGTGATGATGCTCCTCTCTACCTGCAGATTCAATGTTGCTCCCCATCTTCATGATAGCTAGATCATCACGCCTTGTTTTATCTTTTATGTATCTAGGATTTATTTGCATAACTGACTGCTATCTGTTCTTTGCACTGGTCCCACTGATTCTAGCTATTAGAACTGAAATGCTGAAGGTAAAGAAATAAAACACTTTGTTCTAATTTCCATGACTGTCTTCTGCAGCGTTCTGAACCTGCCAGCAAAATGGCGGTGGTCCTGGATGCTTTGGCATCTTACATCCAAAACATGCTTACAGAGATGGCCAAAGAAGAGGTGGACATGTTGCTTGGGGTCTCCGGTGAGATTGACAACCTCGGCACCAAGCTCAGGGACCTCAAAAACTTCCTCGCTGATGCTGACAGGAGGAATGTCACCGACAAAAGTGTGCAGGCATGGGTGAGGGAGCTCAAAGACACCATGTACGATGCCACTGACATCCTTGACCTGTGTCAGCTTAAGGCCATGGAGCGAGGTTCATCGTCCCTGGCTATGGGGTGCCTCAACCCCTTGCTATTCTGCATGAGGAATCCTGTCTTCGCCCACGACATCGGTAGCCGCATCAAGAAGCTCAACAAGAGGCTGGATGCCATCAAGGAGCGCAGCGCTACGTTCAGCTTCATCAACCTTGGTTCCTATGAGGACTACAGTAGGGAGGAGACACCATCTCGCCTTGCCAACCGTGAGACCTCAGCGCAGCTCGACCGGTCTAGTGTGGTCGGCGAACAGATTGAAGTTGACACAAGGAAGCTAGCGGAGATGCTAACAGAAGACCCTGAAACCACTGCTACCCATGACAAAGATAATACAAGTATGGTCTTGGCTATTGTTGGCATTGGCGGAATTGGCAAGACGACCCTTGCCCAAAAAATCTTCAACGACGACACCATCAACCGTGTCTTCACCAAGAAGATATGGTTGAGTGTCAACAAGGACTTCAGTGTGGCAGAGATCCTAAAGAGAGCCATCATCGAAGCTGGGGGAGATCACCATGCAGCTGGAAATGCAAAAGCCACACTTCAACGGATCCTTCAGAATGCTTTGGATGGGCACAAGACTATTCTGGTCATGGATGATGTTTGGAATGACCAAGCATGGAGTGATGTTCTTAAAACGCCATTTGTCAATGCTGTTGGTCGTGGTAGCCGAGTCCTCGTCACCACAAGGCATGACTTGGTTGCACGAGCGATGAAAGCCAGGGAGCCCTACCACCATGTTGACAAACTTGACCCCAAAGATGCCTGGTCCTTGCTCAAGAAACAGGTCTGTATGGTATTACCTTTTCTTATGTTCTCCTTTTTGCTAGTCATACTGATTATCGAAATATCTAAGCCATGAATTATGTTGGTGTGCTCTGTTTATGGGACCAGTCCATCCAAAATGATGCATCAATCATAGGAGATTAGCTCCTGAGACATGTGGGTGGGATGAATCATGAGTGTATATTATGGATAGCCCAATATCTTAAACAAAACAAGAGTCCAATATATTTGGAGCTATGACGACATGATCCAACACCATTTTCATTCATCAAGCCAAACACAAGTTTCAAATCAAATTCCCATCCTAAAATGCATTGATGTTCTTTTGATCTACATTTATAGCCTACAATGACATTCATTTTTAGAATACAGAATTACCATGTATACCCATACCACCATTTAGCCGTATATCCTGATTTCTCACTGCAAACCCTATCCAATGATAGAATCCATGTTTTCTAAGATAATAAATAACTTCGGGTAACTGAAAGTAAATGTTTAAGTCTCACTCAAATGCAGTTTGTGTCAATGCATTTACACTGGAAAAAAAACAAATTCACTAATTTAGAGGAGTGGCATCCCCATTAATCATAAGAGAAAAATGAGCTAATTGACATGATAATCCTGAAAACATAGACAAAAATACTGAAAAAAGTTTCTAATCCTACTTGTTTAAAAAGCAATAGGAATTAGGAAGCATTGCTTTCAAATGGCACCCTCTACCTACCTTGGTCACTATAGCAGCAAAGCTGAGCTACATTACCACTGTGTGTTCTTCTGATCTTGATGTGATTCGTCAACCATTAGCGCCACTATGAACTCCTATGGAACTCTCATTAGCTTTCTTATGCAAATAACCCTCCTCTGGTGACATCTAAAACAGAAAAAGGTCATGCACAACTAAGTATCTATAACAATGCCAAAGGATGCATATTTCTTTATATTCACACATTAATCTGAGATGAGAAAATTCATAAGCATACTAACATTAATTGGAAAACAAGGGCAAAACATAGGAATATCCACATTAATTCGACCAAAAGAAAAACATTTAGCTTTCTAAATTGAGGGAATACAACTTCTTTCATGATATGCTTTTCTCTTTTTTAGTAAAAGATGTCTCGGCATGTGGCAAGCCACTACCACTAGTGATATTTTTGTTACTCATTTTATTGGCTTGGACTGCTTGCAGGTAATCAGAAATGGAGATGATGAACCTCTGATTGATATGCTAGAGGATATTGGAATGAGAATTATAGAAAAATGTGATTGTTTGCCACTAGCTATCAAAGTAATGGGAGGACTCTTGTGCAAGAAAATGGCAAGACGAGGAGACTGGGAAAAGGTATTGAATGATGCAATATGGTCAGTATCGAGAATGCCTGAAGAGCTAAACTATGCAATATACCTTAGTTACGAAGATCTGCACCCTTCTTTAAAACAATGCTTTTTACACTACTCTCTCATCCCAAATAAAAGCACAGTGTTCTTTGTTGATGACATTGTGAGCATGTGGATTAGTGAAGGATTTGTTGAGGGGAACTCTGATGAATTAGAAGAATTAGCAATGGAGTACTACAATGAGCTAATACTGAGGAATCTTATAGAACCAGATCTTTTGTATGTCGACCGATGGGTTTGCAACATGCATGATGTACTTCGCTCATTTGCACAATATGTGGCAAGAGATGAAGCACTTGTAGCACAAAAAGGGCAAATTGATATTGGTAAACTCAACTCAAAAAAATTCATTCGGTTATCACTGGAAACTGAAGGATCAGAATCAGAGGAGTTAGAATGGAGCTCTCTGCAATCACAGAAATCACTGAGAACACTACTAGTAGCTGGGCATATAGCGATTAAAGTTGGTAATTCATTGGGTTCCTTTCCATGTCTACGGACCCTACATATAGACTCAACAAATTTTGATGTAGTGGCTGAATCATTGTGTCAACTCAAACATTTGAGGTATTTCTCTATCACTGACCCTAACACATCTATGCTGCCGGTAAACATTGGAAAGATGAAATTCTTGCAGTATATAAGTCTTGATGGCTGTGAAAACTTGGTGAAGCTTCCTCGTAGCATTGAAAAGCTACAGCAGCTTAGGTTTCTTAGCCTAATGGGAACAAATATAAATTTTATACCTAGGGGGTTCTATGTTTCAACTAATTTGAGGAAACTTTTCGGGTTTCCAGCCCACATGGATGGCGACTGGTGTAGCCTGCAAGTGTTGGAGCCTCTTTCCCGGCTCATGGGCCTTTCTATATATGGTCTAGAAAATGTACTGTCTTCCTCCTTTGCCGCAAAGGCTAGGCTTGGTGAAAAGGTGCATCTTAGCTATCTGCTATTAAACTGCACCAGTAGACTCGAAGATTTTGGGCAACTCATTAGAGAAGACGAAGGCTTCTCTGAGGAAGAGCAACAACATATCGTGGAAGTGTTTGATGAGCTCGGTCCTCCACCCTGCCTAGATGTTCTTGAAATTGAAGGATTTTTTGGGCGGTGGTTCCCAAGGTGGATGAGATCAACAGCAGCTGTACCCCTTGAAAACCTGCGGATTCTAACGATGGATGACCTGCCTTGCTGCACAGAGCTCCCCAATGGCCTGTGTCATCTACCGTGCTTGGAGTTACTTCAGATTTGTCGAGCCCCAGCCATCAAGCGTGTTGGGCTGGATTTCTTGCAGCCCCAGCAAGATCATCACCATACTTCCCAGTTGGCTGCTGTGTTTCCCAGATTGCACACATTAACCCTTAACGGAAATGGTAGAATGGGAGGAGTGGGAGTGGGAGGAGAATGTGCAAGCCATGCCATTATTGGAAGAGTTTCTTCTAGAGAATTGCAAGTTGAGGTGTATTCCTGTTGGCCTTGCTTCCCACGCGAGGTCTTTGAAAAAATTATACGTATATGATATACAGCACCTCAACTCCCTGGAGAACCTTGCTGCTGTTGTTGAGCTCGAAGTGTATGACAACCCTGACCTGATGAGAATTGCTAATTTCCCCAAGTTGTGGAAGCTAGACATCTCTGGGTGCCAAAATCTTAAGGTATTGGAGGGGTTACCTGCACTCCAGAAACTTGAGCTGACAGATTATGTCATGGAGACACTCCCAATATACCTGAACAGTGTCAATCCAACACATCTCAAGGTAGACTGCACCTTATCGCTGCTGACTTCTATAGCCACAGGAAAATTCAGCCATGAGTGGGACAAGTTTAGCCATATCCAACAAGTCAAGGCATATGCAAATGATGGAGATATTGAAAGGAAATGGTATGTACAGTACACAAGAGACCCTTTCAATTTGGAGACCAATGTCATTGACAGGTATTCCAAATCACATAACCGCTTTATTTAATTTGTCCAATTTCACTTTCAATCTGTATCATTTCTGAAAATTAACTGTTTTTGGTTCAGGTTAGCTTTACTGCATTTTGTGCGTTTTTTTTTTTTTTTTGTTTAACTCTACTGCCTGTGTTGTGTTTCAGAGAATGGCGACAAAGAGGCTCCATGGAATGAGGAAAGGGAAGCTACGGATGAAGAAGAATAGGATGTACAATGCAGAAAAATGAGTCTCTTGGGGTTCTCCCTGTTAAGTTTTTTTTTTTCTACTTTCCTTGTATGTACCCAGGGCTATAGGGTCTGGTTATGCCATCTTAAGTCAATCAAGCAAATGCACGTTTCAGAGAAGATCCTGACGTAGTAAGTCCGCAGTCCTAAGGATTTGTGTGAGCAAATGATAATGTAATGTGAATATGCTTGGCTCCCTTTTTGTTGCCTGTATATGTACTAGCAGAAGCAGTTGGTGCAGTTAAATTTTTCTACTTGGTTCTTTCACTTGTTATCACAAATGCACAAACATCAGACATTCAGACTACCTGATAGCTTCGAAGAACTACTCCAGAAAATGGGTACAGAGTGCTCCACCGTTGGGCTTGTATTGGTTGTCAGACCTGAAGAACCTATCTGATCATAGAGCCTGAAGCGGCAGTCGCCTCAGCTCAAGAGTGAAGAAAATAAGTTTCAAAAGGAAGTGCCTTTTTATTTATTTTATTTATTATTAGTTGATTGAGATGAAAGAAAAAAAACAATTGATTGATTGACAAAACAGCGGGGTGAAACTGAAACCTGCAGCATAGGCACACTGTCTTTCCGTTTCCCTCCTTCCGAAGGCTGCGCGCTGCCGTCTTCAGCGGCGACAGGCGGTGCAGGGACGAGAAGCAGAGGAGAGGCGGCGGCGGACGGTGCGATGGGTAGCTGGTGGCGCTGGGAGAGAGAGAGGAGAGAGGAGAGAGGGAGAGCATGGCCCACGGGCTCCAGATTATAGTTTATGATTTGATTAGTTGGATCATCGGCTGAACTGCACTATAATAAGATAAGTTTTGTTTGTAATCAAAATTGCATCAATAACTTTAGTGATGTAACTCTCTATCTACACATAATATTATTATCTCTATTGTTTTAAATTTTATAGGACAAAAAAGACCAATGAAAAGAATTTTGGAGGTCAATAACAAAAAAAAAGAATACCATGTGAAAAGACAGAACCTCGGATACCATATAGAGGATGAAGAAAAGACGGAACAAAATAAAGAACACAAAAAAACGTGCAAGAAACGATTGGAATTCCAGACGGGGTTGTGCTAACCAGAGTTTTAAAAATGGAGTTCCCGACTGGAAGTTGTTTATACGTGTGCAAAAGAAGTTCTGTAACTCGTGTATGCTGGTAAACGGACCGAATAAAGAACGTGGAAAAAATAAAAAAGAAACAAACTCAAGAAACTCTACGTGGTTTAGTATTATTAGGTATAAGATTTGCCTAATTTCTCCTTTTTATTAATTAGGAATTAGGATTCCTTATTAAAGTTACTCAGATCAGAGGTATCTGTTTGGGTTAAGATTAGGATTTCTAGCTATTAAAATTTCAAAACCTATGTCCAAGTCGTGCGCATGCCATAAAATAGGGGTATCTATTTGGGTTAGGATTAGGAATTCTAGCTATTCAGATTCAGATTTCAAAACCTGTGCCCAAGCCGTGCACGTCATATAAAACAGAAGAGTTGTGACAAATAATTAGAGCCGGTTTCCACATTCACAAAGTTAGAAAAGATCATACCAAAAAACGAAGAGAGATTTTGCCTTTTTATTATTAGGGCTGTGTTTAGATGTCGGGAGAAAAAATTTTGAGATGTCACATTGGATATTGCGGCACTAATTTAGTCTATTAAAAATAGAGACAAATTAGTTTTATAATTAGTCTATATTTAATACTTCATGCATGTGTCCCAATATTCAATGAGGGCCTAGGTATAGATATCATTTTTAGGGACGGACGGGACATGCTGGAATAATGGCTATTACTGTTAATAGTGAATAGAGAGTCTACTTAGGTCATGTTTATTTCTAAAATAAAAAACTTTACACCTGTCACATCGAATCTTTGGATACATGCATAGAGTACTAAATATAAATTAAAAAATAACTAATTACACAGTTTGCGTGTAATTTGCGAGGCAAATCTTTTAAGCCTAATTAGTCCATGATTTGATACTAAAGTGCTACAGTAACACATGCACTAATGACGGATTAATTAGGATTAAAAATTAGTCTCGCGATTTACAGACGGATTCTGTAATTTGTTTTTTTATTAGTACCTGAACATTTCATTCAATACTCTATGTAACATTTGACGTGACATTTAAAAATTTTATATCGTGGAACTAAACATACACTTTCTTGATAGCCAAAATGCCTTTTTTAGATTTGCTAGGATTTATATTTTAAGTGCACGAGCGTGGTATATGTGCATACTGAATAGTGGTGCAGAGATGTGCAAGTGCAAAGGCCCACACAACCAAAGCGACTTGAGGGGGACTATGCAGACTTTTCTACACTACCATACAAACCATTTCTAGTCATGAGTTAGAAATCTTTACCAACCAACTGTCTATCAGTATTATGGTGACTTTTTATTGACCCTTGTCCGACCCTATTTTTGGGTTAAGGTATAGCGTTCAAGCCATATACCAGAAAGTACAGGGGCCGATCTGGGCCCCGGCCTGCAGCCTGAGGCGCGGCCCAAAAATCCCTTTCACATCTTCTTTGTCTAACCCAGGATAGCTCATGAAAATATAAATTTAGCTCTACCTAATGCGGCGTTTGAGGTGTTTTACTGCCAAAGTATAGCCACAGTCAAGAAAAAATTGTTTCCACTACAACCATGCCAAATTTTGCCACATGCAAGCTACAAATGAGCATGGCATGTAGTGCCTACATGCCACGTGATACCTTGTTTTATATAGAGAGAAAATCACAAGGTATCACTATTGAAAGTTTGATAATTCAAAGAGAAATAGGACCACGTGCAACAAATATTGAAGGAGCTTGTCAGCTGAGAAATTCAACCTTTGGTCAAAAACGCACAAACCTGGATATACTCATGAATCCTGCATGGTTGTTGCCTGGTGCACATCATGGGGCCTGCTGATGAGTTGTGACTGATGAAGACATATACCAACCGAAATGGCATGCATAAATTATTGACACAGCCCCGATGCACAGAGTCAACATCAGCGTGCAATCAAGAACAGTGGATCGATGGACAGAGCTGCAGCTAGCCATTCATCATGAAATAATTAACTAGAGAGACCATCCGGTGATTGAAGGAGCTAGGCTCCAAAACCTGCGTACTATATAGCACATGGTCTGGTTGCATATGTATTTTTGCAAACAAGGACATCAACCATGCATCCTTGTTTTACTAAAAAAAATTCTATATCATCAGATATCATAGGCTACACTCTTAGTTACAACAATGACATAACAGTGTTGTCCTCAAGAAGTTAATTTTTCTGTATAAAAGGATTATATTTGTAGTACAATCTATAAGGGTGTGGTTTGTGGACGTTTATAACAGTTACTTGTCTAGAGGGATCAGCCCCGCACAGTGTCCCATTCCACATCTGGTCTTTTTCCTGTACTAATTGGGCTAGTATTTAATTTGTAACAACCAACCTCCAACGCCCACTACACATTGTCCTGCAGCTCGCTCCCTTCTTATTGGCTATCCAGTGTTGAGAACAGCATCAGTATTGCCTCTTCCAGAAATAATCCAGTGTCAGGCAGTAGTACTCAGGAGATCGAGGACAACTAATCATGGAGGCGACGGCGATGAGCTTGGGCAAGGCTGTGCTGGGCGGAGCACTCAGCTATGCCAAGTCCAAGGCCGCAGAGGAGGTGGCTTTGCAGCTCGGCGTCGAGGACGACGTGGTCTTTATCACGGACGAGCTGCAGATGATGCAGTCCTTCCTGATGACAGCCGACGAGGAGCGAAGCCAGAGCCAGGTGCTCACAACCTGGGTGACGCAGGTCCGTGACCTAGCCTACAACGTGGAGGACAGTCTCATGGATTTCGGCACCCACACTGGGAAGAAGCCAATCTGGGGGTGCATCTGCATCCCCCGTAAGCTGTGCGATCGACGTCGCATCGCCAAGGAGGTGAAGAAGCTGAGGGCCAAGGTCGAGGATGTAAGCAACAGAAACCTGCGCTACCGCCTCATCAAGGATGGCTCAAGCTCCAAGCATGCCGGTGCCGCGGATGCTGCAGCAATGTCTGGTGTAAATCAAGCCATGTTTTCTGTCGTGGAGCAGAAAAAATCCAGGGTAGACCTCCTCCAGCTGATCACTAGCAAGGAGGTCGACCTTAGGGTGATGGCTGTGTGGGGAACAACCGGTGATCCTGGGAAGACGGTCGCCATCCATGAGGTTTATGATGATCCAAGGTTAGCATCAGTTTATGGAATCAGGGCATGGGTTAAACTGGTTCACCCTTTCAATCCAAAAGAGTTTATCCATAGCATGGTAAGGCAATTCTTCGAAAATAGTCTTCATGAAGGCGGGGAAGAAGTAACAAATGTTGGGGCTAGTGTTCTTCTAAAGATGGAGAAGATGAATGAAAGTGATTTAGTGCATACCTTTACTGCACAGTTGAGTTGCAATAGCTATCTAATTGTAATAAATGACCTACACACAATAGAAGAGTGGCAATGCATCAGAAGGTACTTCCCTGACAACAAGAAACAGAGCAGAGTCATAGTGTCGACTCAGCAAGTTGAGGTTGCAAGCTTATGCACAGAGCAACCATACCAAATGTCCGAGCTCAAGCAGCGGCCGTATGACCAAACACTATATGTGTTCCATAAGAAGGTAATCCTCCGTCTAATAACATCTTAAATTTATTATCTTCTTCCCTTTCTAAGCATGACTCAAGTTTTTGTTTTCTTCTATTTCTGACAAAAGAACTCAGAGGCGCGGACCAATACTGCAAGTGTATCGAGTTATGAAAAAAACGAAGCAAAGCCGCCAGCGGATTTAGCGGAGGGAAAATCAAATTTAGGCCACCTCCGGTCGATCAACATTGAAAATCCCAAGAAGGTAGCAAAGAACACAACTGAATCATACTCCTCATTTGCATGATTCATCATAATTAATGGGTTTCATCTATCACAGTTAACAGGGGTGGTTGACTAAGTTAACCATCCTTAAAATAGATGCACAACAAATAAATAAACTTGTAACCTCGCTCTAGATATATAATATTAAGTTCTTAGGTTTTAAAATTTGAATTTTAGAAATTTTCAATTCATATCGAAGGGAAATACACATTATATAATAGTTGTAGTCATAGTTGAAAATTTCTCCAATTAAGATCATTTAGAAGCCAAAATATTCAACTAATAAAATTATTTTTTCTTAATTTTTATGGAAATCATTTTTGGGGCGGATGACTTATTAGTAGACTGCCAATGAAAATTGATGAAATCAATGTCATAGTAAAGATATTGAAAACTGCCTCTAAAAATCGATTTTGGCTGTCTTTAAAAATCTTGTGTGCTAGTGATTCCTGGCTACATTTTATTATATTGCAAATGTTTTGTCAGGTTTATGTTTTAGATGAGCCGATCCTGGTAGTTACCTTAAAGAATATCTAACAAACGTTGAAAATTAAAGAATGTATTCTCAGATCTGTTGTATATACATGCTCCCAATGACATAATTCATTACACTAATTGAGAAATTTACTGTGGAAGTCTTGTTGGGGATATTTAAAATTAGATACTTTTGTAGGCATATCAATAATTTTTACTGAAACTGTCATATGCATGACAATATCATCAAGATGGATAGCTCAATAGACCAGTAGTGAATAAATTTCTGAAACAAATGCTTGTGTTCATCAGGTTATTATTCCTTTGTCAGTGCATGAGCCCATTGGTGACCCAGCAACGCCTGATAGTGAGTTACACGAACAATATCAGCAACCAAACAGTACATCAGGTGGAAATAATTTCTCTGATCGCACTACCTCAGCTGCGACGCCAAGAAAAAAGTTTGACCGCACTAGGACAATGGCACTAGATGATGATGTGCTTGTTGCGCGGAATAAAGAGAAATCCAAAGTGATTAATTTGATTGGTAAACCTACGGACTCTCAAGGCCGTAAAGTTATATCCATCTCGGGAATGGGAGGCCTTGGAAAAACAACTCTTGTCCGAAGCATCTACCGAAGCGAACAACTTGCTGGCTGGAAGCGTGCTTGGGTCCCTCCTCTGCGCCCTTTCAACCCTGAAGTGTTCATCAGAACCTTAGTTTTGCAACTATTGATGGACGATCCTACTGCAGCAAGTGAAGAAAGAACAAGCCCAGCCACAATGAGGCCAGACGACTTAGCAAAAAAATTAGTCGAGCTTCTAGAGAAGCATAAGAATTGTCTCATTGTTCTCGATGACCTATCATCAACTGACGAATGGAACTTGATTCAGCACAAACTGGCAAACGCTAAACGGATAATAGTCACCACAAGAGAAAATAGTGTTGCCACATATTGTTCTGGAGGATACACGAACACACACCAACTCCAAAACCTGCAACAAGATGACGCACTTGCCCTCTTTGAAAAGAAGGTATATATATATATATTTTTCTGAACACTTCTTTATCAAGAATATGGATTGTCTACAAAATGTACATTTTCGGTTATTCATGTCATATAATTCACTAATTAAATACAATGTGCTCTTATTAACTGATAGATATAGTATATTCGGATATGTACCTTCACGTATTTCCAGCTTGCCTTATATCCAGGAGAGGCCCGTTCTTTTTCATTAGGAAAACAGGAGGGGGATGTGCCCCCCTACTAGACTTTTATTAACATTTTAGCAAAAAAAAAAGGTTCTGTACACAAGATCAGGAAACGTGGAAAGAAAGGAAGAAAATCAAAAGAATTACACAAAGTTTCCTATCCATAAATCAAAAAGTGGCTTGAAATCGGGCTTGGCTCTGAGCTTAACTCGTGCCAATTCTTGCTTGAAGACAACTTTGCAAGAAGCCAGAGAGTGTTGAATTTGTCTAAAAATCAAATCATTGCGAGCTGACCAGATAGCCCAGGACATAGCTACGATGACTTCCATGAAGATTGGACTATGAAAATGTGCCTTGAACAAAACTAGAGTGTTCAAAGTATCTATCTCCCTGAATTAATTTGAGCCAAGCCAAGTAGATTCCAGCAGGACATAGCAAAATGGCAGCAAAAAAAGGTGATGTAGAGATTCTTCAATATTCAGATGATAGAGAACACAATTGTAACTTGGCAAAACCATACTTTTCCTTTTTAGAAGTTCCCTTGTGCTAAAGCGATGTTTAAGAACCAACCAAAAAAAGATTTTTCTCTTAGGCTGACAGTATGAATTCCATAGCCATTTATAAACTGGTGACATCTACATAGAACCCATCAACTGAGAGTATGCCTTACTTGATACAAAAACTGAGGATCCCCAGATGTAGACCCATCTGTCTTTGCTTTGATGTAACTGCAAATCTTGGAGTGAAAAGGCTAACTGTTGAAATTGATCATAAGCTTCAACTGAAAGAGGCAAGTTAAAAAGATCAGACACATATTCGGAGGTTATAAACTACTGAACACAGATATCAGCATCTTTAGCAAAGGAAAAGAGCTCTGGCATTTGATGATAAAGATGTCAGACATCTGACCAGAAAAAATAGGTTGATCTGTCAGATATTGAAACTGAGTCCATACCCTTGAAAGAATCTAGAAATTTGCAAACATCCTTCCACCAAAAGGACCCTTTTCTATTATTCACAGGGAGATTACCATTAGGATAATAATTGTTCCATACTAATTGAACCCACGGAACATCCTGTTTATTGAAAAACCTATGGAGGTGCCTGAGCAACAGACATTGATTCTGAGTGTATAGATTGAGAACTCCAAGACCCCCATTCTCCTTTGAGACACAAACTAGATTCCATGCAGCTTTTGGGGGCGGTTTGCAGTTAATGTCTGAGCACCTCCATAAATAATGTTTTCTAAACTTATCAATTTGCTTAACAACAGTTTTAGGAAGGAGAAAAGTGCACATGGTATAAGTGGGCAGAGCACTGAGAACTGCATTTGTCATTTGTAGCCTTCTTGTCTGACTTAGGAAGGATGAGATACTCACTAATCTTCTTTCACACTTAGACACCAGTGGCCCGAAATCAGCCACATATGGTTTTGCAAGGCTGCGGGGTAAACCAGGAGAGGCCTGTTCTTACCCTGCCCCCCCCCCCCCCCCCCCCCTAAGTAGTGTGCTTCTATATAATCTGCCCACGAAGCTCAGCAATAAAATCGATTGTCCCACCAATCCTAATGTTCCTACATTAAATATCTGATTACTCATGCCTGATGCGACCACCCAATTAGCCTCCCATTGTCCTCTCATGTCTGACCCCTCATTTTCATCCATTAGCCCATCAACTCATATGCTTGTGCACGGCTAGAAACTTATAATTAAGCATATTATAAATTCATGTTTATTATCTACAACTAATCAAAATTACTTTTCTTTGTTTTCACTTTTTATTCATTTTGTAAAATGGTGCCCATATACATACACTTCAATCACTGCCTGATTGTGAATTATTATAAATTACGTAAGCTTAAATATATTTGTAACAGGGTTTTTAGAAAATAAAGCTAGTTAGCTTTGTCAAACAATTCCACGCCATTTTTTATTTTCAGTTAACAATAATCAAATTTTCATTTCATGTGTTTATGCTTAAATATATTTGTCGTTGCAGGTGTTTAAGGACTACGTTGAACAAAACGATGATTTGAGCCCTGATATGTTGGCTCAAGCAGCACTAATCATTAAGAAGTGTCATGGACTTCCCCTTGCAATATCTACTATAGGTGGATTCCTAGCTACTAAACCTAAAAATGCTACTGAGTGGAGGAAGGTCAATGATCACATTAGGGTTGAACTGGACATCAATCCAAAACTTAGGAGTATGAAGACAGTTCTTATGAGGAGCTATGATGGTTTACCATACCATCTCAAGTCTGCTTTCTTATATATGTCCATATTTCCAGAGGGTTACAAAATTAAGCGGAAACGTTTGATAAGGAGATGGATTGCCGAGGGTTACTGTAGGGAGATGCATGGCATGACTGCTGACGAAGTTGGTGACAGGTACTTTGATGAGCTTTTGGATAGGAGTATGATCCTGCTATGGGAAGGGGCGATTCAGTATGGTGGAGCAATTGATGCTTGCCAGCTTCATGATCTCATCCGCGAAATATGCATACTAAAGGCCAGGGAGGAAAACCATTCGTTTACTCTGGAGGAAGGGTGTTGTTTGAGCGATGCACGAGGTGCAATACGTCATCTCGTCATAGGCAGGAACTGGAAAAGGGATAAAGATGTACTGCAGAGCATGGTGGACTTGTCTCATGTACGGTCATTGACAGTGTTTGGAGATTGGAAATCATTTTTTATTTCTGATAAGATGAGGTTTCTCAGAGTGCTGGATTTGGGCGATACCTTGGGGTCAAGAGATCATCATCTAGATCAAATTGGGCACCTCTTTCACCTGAGGTGCCTTTCTTTACGAGGATGTTGCAATATCTTCTGCCTTCCTAGTTCTTTGGGAAATTTGATACACCTCCAAACTCTGGACGGCAGAGGTACAAAAATAACTAGGTTTCCATCTACATTCACCAAGCTAAGGAAGCTAGAACACCTTCATGCATCTGATCATGATTTGGAAGGAAGACAACAGGGCCAGGATAATGATATAATGGAACGGCTCAGAGAAGATGAAGGATCATCATGTTTTTGTAGTGCTGTTTGCTATAAAAGTGTATGGTCTGTCCTTGCAGATATGAAGGATCACCTACTAGATGACCCCATCAGAGAGAATAATTATTGCCGCACATCTTTGCTGTACCACATCCGCATGTGTCTAAAACAGACCGTCTTTTGCTTGTCTGTTTGCTGTTTCTGCTGGAGGCCACGAGCTTTAGATGCGAGTTTGAACAGAAGAGATGTTTTCAACATACAATCTGCCTTCGATAGGCTTAAATATGGGGGCGTTGAAGCTCCTAGAGGAATGAGAAAATTGAAGGCCCTGCAGACACTAGGAGTTGTCAATGTTGCACGTAGCAAGACCACTCTGAAAGAGCTTGAAGAGCTTACTCAGCTACGTAAGCTTGGTGTGGCTGGTGTGTCCAGCAAATACAGCAAGAAGTTCTGGTCTGCCATTTCTGGTCACAAGCAACTCCGATCTCTGTCAGTGAAGGGTAATGGATTAGATAGTTGTTTGGATGGGGATTTGTTGGCGCCAATAAACCTTGAGAGCCTAAAGCTGGAGGGCAAGCTAGTCAAAGTAACTACGTGGATGCATAAGCTTCACAATTTATTGAAGTTGCAGCTGAAGCATAGCCAATTTGACTCAGCTGGTCCCATAGAAGCTATTGGACAACTACCAAATCTTAAAGTTCTAGATCTGCGTTCTGATGTTTTCACAGTGAGTGAGCTCATCTTCGAAGGCCAGACTTTCCCGAGTCTCATGGTTCTGGAGGTCAAAGGAGAAGGGTATAAGCTGGTGTCATTTAGAGAACACGCAATGCCGAAGCTCGAGCTGATACATTCTGACAGTTACCATTTGCTGGAATTGCGAGGACTGTCATTTCTCACAAGCCTCAAGGAAATTCGGCTAGGTAATAGAACCGACGATAAATTGAAGACAAATTTGAAGAGCCAGCTCAATAGTAAGGAATATCGAAAACAAGTCAGTCTGAAGCTGTTGTAACTTATCCAGTCGGTAGGACAAACATCCTCTGGTTCGAGTTATATATATATATATATATATATATATATAGGGAAAGTATACTCTGTAGCTAGCTACAAAATAAGTTAGTCTGTAGCCACCTCTATTTACGATAATTTATATACTAATTTACGATAAAGTGTATACATATTTACGATAGTTGTGTTACTGTAACACATGGGGATATTTACGATAATATATATTTTTTCGAAAACATGCCCTCGGCACGTGCTTCATTAAGAGGAATTAGAGAGTTTTACACGAGCCGGGTGACAAGAGGCGAGCTGCCAAGCGTCACACCAGCGGCACACTAACAAATGTCACCGGCTCTAACGGCGGTGCATCGGGGTTTGTACTAAAGTGGGTTACTAGACGCACGGCTGAAACTAGGGCACCAGACTAGACTATGGCATTTACGATTATATATATATATATATATATATATATATATGTGTGTGTGTGTGTGTCTTAGGCTCAATTGTCAGCTAGACATCCGGTCATCCAGTGTAGTCTCTTGTTGTTTTTCTTGGTGACACCATGCCTCATTTACTTGTTGTTTGCAAGCGTTTTGGGTTTTTTTTTTTTTGATGAAAGCGTTGGAGGTTGGAGTACCGTGGTGATTAATTCTGAGCGTTGTTGTCAGTGGGTTACCTGTTGCCTACTGAATCTGCAAACCTATTTTGTTGTTGCAACTTAATACAGTTTGTTTACCGGCCCGGCCCTTCCAAGACCAAAACAAGCCCAGCGCCCAAGCCCAACTGGGAACAGTCTTCTTGTTATGGACGTCCGTAGGCCGCAGCCGACTAATGCCCATGTCACAGGTAGGCTAGGACTGCCACCGCAATGGCTGCATTCCCCGGCTCTAGGTGGCGGAGGTAGAGCCGGCGGACGGCCTAGACAGTCTACAACGCATCGCTCCAACTACAAGCTCAGAAACGCCACTGGAATTCTGGAAGGATATGCTGGGTACAGCTGTTATATCCCTTTGTTCAGTTTAGTAGTCTTTTGGCTGATGGCCTGTGTGCCATAGTAGTTTCGAGACGAGTCGGCTTGTAATTTGTTGTAAACCTGTTTTGTTTTTCTCTTTTTATCGTCTAATAAAAATACGGCAAAACTCTTGCCGCCTTTCTAAAAAAAATTCTGGAAGGAGCTCTCTACAATACTGACAAACATACAGGCTTCGTCACTCTGGATTCTAATAAATAAAATGCTAATATTTTGATGTAAGCTGCATAATTGATAACAGCAGGGACGATGTGCACACAGCCATCATAGCGACCACAACAGGCGACCATGGCGGGGGTCGTCGTATTCATCTCATTGGCGCCAAGGAGGTGAAGGCAACCATACATTCAGAGGGTGGTGCTGCGGCTGCCTCGCGGTGGCATCCATGACGCAGGTGGCCGTCCTCGTGGACCACCGACGACATCCGCAGACAGAAAGCAAACATCCAAAGTCGAAACAAAGGGGATCGGCGATGAGGATGAGTTCAGCTTGGGGGTTTGGGCTGGGCAGAGACCGGGCTTGCAAGGGCCGAGTCCATGCAGGTCCATAATAATTAAGAAAATGGTTGATTAATTAATTAGATGGGCCGCTTTGAGATATGTGCAATTGTAGAAAAGAGAACTACCGGAGCAGTTCAAGGGTACAATAATTAGTCCACCATGAAATTTATGCTAAGTTATACCTAAATAAATCTATAGTTAAGTTATACATAATCCGATCAGTATAAAATTTTACTACAGTTCAAGTATACAATAATTAGCCCACCCTAAAAATTTCACCACAATTGGACTATAGAAACTACAGCTATGAATTATTCTAGTCAATTACAGAAAAACATAGATTTAAATCTACAACAAAAACTTTGTATTAAAGCATACCATATTATATATTCATTGTGTAGATCTACTCACGTGGAGTCCAACAAAATTAGATTTTCTATTTTATGATTTTTTTTTATGATTTACTATGAATTTTCAAAGATTAAGTGAAAATAAATAAAAAAAGAAAAAAAAACAAAACCGCGCCACTGTAGCAAAACCACCGTCCAAAACCGCTCGGGAGTTATTTGACCGGTTTTAAAATGTTCAGGGGTAGAACATCTAGTATTATAGTTTTAGGGTAAAGTAGTCCACCTTAAATAGTTGGGGGTTATGTAGACTCTTGAATATCTAGCGTGTAGCTGTAGGAATTTATGTATGGGTAGACGTCACGGGTGGTTGGACGGCCTGAAGTCGGCTCTATTCGACTCATCTTAAAGCCTGTTCGACTGATTCATGCGGCTGATTTTCCACGAGAGAAAAACACTGTTCCACGACTGATTTTTACGGATTAAAGCCAGAGCAGAAATTAGGGTCCTCCATCCATGCTAAATATATGATCTACTTTATTGTCTCACAAACATTTTTTTTTGAAAAAAAGTTTATTCATCGGCTGGCTATCTTCCATCTCAGCGTAAAGACCACTTCCACTCCATTGTTATACTTGCTCGGAGTGACATTGGAGTGAATGGACCAACGATTCTTGATTGAGATCGGTTTAGATCCATCCACCAAATTAATCTGCTCAGCCTCGTTTAATGATCTGGCCCCATCCATGCAAGTGGTATCATATCATTGTACTCCCTCCGTCCCAAAAAGAATGCAATTCTAGCATAGTAACATATTCTAGTACGTTAACTTTAACTAATTATAGATTAAAAAGTATTAATATTTATAATATCAAATAAATATCATTAGAACAGTTACAAAATATATTTTTATAATAAATTAATTTGATGCTATAAATATTAATATTATTTACTAGAAACTTAGTCAAATCTGAACCACTTTACGTGACACGTAACTCGCAGTTGCACTCTTTACCGGACAGAGGTAGTACTATGTAGGAGCGAAATACCAATAGGTTGTCAGCTACGGCTTGTCGACGATCGATGCAAAAGACCAGTTGCCAGCTGCACGCTGTCGTCCCTAGACAGCCAGCTACCCCGGCACGGATTCATCAAGGCCGTACGCCGACGACTGACTGGCGGTCAGGGATCGTCGTCGCTCGTCCTGAGCTTGCTGTCGATCAGCCACCGGCCAGCCTCTGCATGCTTCAGCACTAACACCACGCAAAATTTTTTTGGGTTCTGACCCTGTAGCATTTTCGTTGTTATTTGATAAACTTTGTCCAAATATAGACTAACTAGACTCAAAAGATTCGTCTTGAGAACTTAAGGGGTTGTTTAGTTCCCAAAATTTTTTGGGTTCTGACCCTATAGCACTTTCGTTGTTATTTGACAAACTTTGTCCAAACATAGACTAATTAGACTCAAAAGATTTGTCTCAACATGTACAGACAAAAAGTACAATTAGTTATTTTTTTACCTATATTTAATGCTCCATGTATACGTCTAAAGATTCGAATCTTAAAAAATTTTGGGAACTAAACCTGGCCAGGTTCAGTCCTTCCTCTGCCTCCATTGGGCTCCACACCAGCGGTCAATGCTAGCACTTTGGAGTAGGTGCATGTTTGGCTCATGGCCTGACAGCCTGCCAGGCAGCAATCCTAGGCTGCTAGATTTCGAAATCCGTGTCCTACAATGCAGCCTCACTAGGCAACTCGTCCACGCAAATCCATATCTATACCTAATAATAAAAAGATAAAATTTCTGCTCGTTTATTTTGATATGATCTCTCTAACTAATTCTATAAATGTGGAAATTGTTTCTATTTATTTCTACGACCTTCTATTTTATATGACATATGCCGGCTAAGAATCATAATCTTAATTTAAATAGATCACAGATATCCTAAATAACCTAGATAGAAATCCTAATCATAACCTAAACCCGTACGCACAAAATCTTTCGTCCAACTAAGGTCATGTTTTGCTGCACACAAATACACCTCAATCCACATGGGTTATAGTGGATTGAAGTGCAACTTGAACTAAATTACACCTTAATCCCTCCCAAACCATGTGGATTGTGATGTATTTGTGTGCAGCCAAACAAGCCCTATGAGATCGACTCGGTTACGTATTTGTATCAATAAGCTAGAACAATTCGCATCTATACATATTGGATTCGATCCATTGCAACGTACGGGCACGTTTGCTAGTAACCAAAAAATCTCTTACTCTGTGCTATCCTATATGCTCTCTCACCACAAAGTTGCTTCACCAAACGCCACCCACTCATCCTTTCCCTAGAATCTCACGTGGGCTAGAATCTTAAAAGACATAAGCATTAGTTGTTGTGTTGATATCTCTGGCTAAAATATTACTTATACTAAATTGTCACTACTACAGAAATAATTTGTAGTAATGGCAGGCTTTTTTTAGGGGCGGCTCCGGCTTATGTTACCAGCCGCCTCTACAAATATGATTTGTAGGGGCGGCTCGGCCAGTCGCCCCTACACAGGCTGCCGCCCCTACACGGGCTCACCAGCTGCTCCTACAGAGCTTTGCTGTAGTAGTGTGTATGTTTTTGTCTTCATTTTCGAACATAATATTATGCACAATATATACTCTTTAGGATTATCTAGCTGCGATAAACTTATAACTTACTAATCTATATGTGTTTTCATATCCACAGTTCTTCCCCATTTGCATGGCACCTCTATGTGTCCTAATTAAATATGCATTTAGCTAGACCATTAGCTCGAACTATGGTGTCTCTTGTTGTAGCCCTTCTCTTATGATGCCATGAATGTAGGTAATAGTCTTGTCGATTGATACATAGTTCTTAATCATCAATTCAAGTTCAAACTCCTATGCTTCTTATATATTTTATTAACATCATTTTTTTACTTTGTTAAACAAGGACTTTAGGTAATTGTAGCCCTTCTATTATGATGTCATGAATATAGGTAATTGTCTTCTTGTGAGTTTCTGATTTGTTCCATGATAAGCCCAGTGTATCCTCCCTGTTGTACATGTGCACATTTTTTATCTAATCTATTTTTTGTTTTTTTTGTAATTAATGCGAACAAAAGGTGTGGGACTTTGTTTACCTGGTTGTATAGGGTTGACATGGGTAGATATGTTTGGTTTGGAAAGATCAATTCTCCAAAGCATGTCGCATCCCCTTGGTATGTGCCCATTGGCCTACTTGGCTGTAAAATTTTGAAATCTAACTTTTAATGCTTCTTTGTTCAATTTTATTCCTGAAAAAACTCAAGAGTTTTCTTATTGATAAACATAATAATTTCACATGTTTGTTGTCCACACATATACCTGAAAGTTGTTATTCCCTTGTCTGTTGTGCTGAAGTACACTGAAAGATCTAGTGGTTGGATTATACATACTCCCGAACTGCAAATCACGACTTCTCATTTGGTTATGTGTAACAACGGTCAATGTCAGTTTCTTATAAATATAATGAAAGTGTCTTGGTGCAAGGGCAATCCTAGGTCCTCAAATGCTCAACACATCATAAAATGCTAGAATTTGGCAATTTTTCGACATATCCTAAAGTGCTTAGTATGTTTGTAACTAATAATGTTTGTATCTTGTTGAAAGTTGCAGTATGCAGTTAAGTTTACTTACATCTTTCAAGCCTTAATGCAGTTCCATTTGTGCATAAGAAATTATTTTGTCAAGTCAGCTGCATGTTCCTTTTTAGTTATGTTTAATCCCTCACTCATGTATGGGAACTGTTCTTTTGCTAATGTGCCTTTTCCATGTCAGATTCGGATTAATCTGTTTGACTTGTACCTAACAAGGGATTCGGGACGAAGTATGCAAATATATGTAGAATCTAATTTCGATATCTTGCTATTTTTCATGCAGAAGAGTTATCTGTAGATTCTGTATATGGATGGGAGAGAGATCTGTGATTCTATTATAGAATGAAGGGCTCACCTTATCACTGATCTGGTTGTGGCTTACGTCTGCGTCCTTGCTTATGGATTCTGAGCCCCCTATCCCCTCGAGGTGATCCTCATCTTCCATTTTTCGTTTTAGGGTTTTAGATTGCTTTCCTCAGACGCTGTCGTGTGATTTATAAGATGTGATCCCGTCTAATCGAGTTGGTGATGTTTTTATTTCATGGGCTTTTTTTTCTACCCTTCTTTTGTGGGCATCATTTTTTGTTTGGGCTTTTTTTCATCTGTTATGTTTTATAGGCCTTCACCCTTTCTACTTTTTCTTTTTACACCCTTTTTGCCAGCGCCTGCGTTTAGTGGTGGGGTGGTGTCGTGTTGACCTCTCTATCTTATCCACTCTTGTCTTATATTCCCCTGAGTCCTCTTTTGTCATTTCTCTTTCCATTTCCCATTTTCCATTCTAATTTCCTGACCTGTTTTTTTGTGCTCTATGTAGCAATGTTATTCCAAATGTCATTATGTGAGGGTCCAACCTCCAAAAGTACTTGAAATAGTGTGGCTTCCATATTGTTTGCAGGACATGTTTGCATCGATGCTGGTTTGTTCCATGTGGGCTGTCTTTGTGAAGTGTTCCATGTAATTCAACCATGTAACTATATATATATATATATATATATATATATATATAGAATTGAAGAGTAGTGTTAAAGTTGTTAGTTTGTTATTGTACCTATGTAGCTTTACTTGGTAGGGTTTGTTATTGTTTTTTTATAATTTTGCCCCTAATTGTTTTTTTGTTGTTTTATTTTAAAAATTGGCCCTTATTTGGCCCCAGTTGACATTTTTGTTGTTTTATTTGACCCCCTAGTTGGCACCTTGTTATTTTTGTTTTATGTTTTTGTTTTTTATACTTTTTTATTTGTTGTTGTTTATATAATTTGTCCTCTAGTTGGCACCTTGTTATTGTTGTTTTTTGTTTGTTTTTTTAACATGGACCCAATTATCTGTTTTGTTGTTGTTATTGTTGTAAATATTCATTTTTTTATTAATTTAGCCCTAGTTGTCTGTTTTTTATTTTGTTGTTGTTGTAAATATTCATTTTTTTATTTGACCCCAGTTGTCATTCGTTTGTTTTTTGTAATGGTTGTTTTTTATAATTTGGTGTTCAGTTGGTATTTTTTGTTGTTGTTGTATTTAGGTGTTGTTTTTATAATTTGTCCTCTAGTTGGCAATTTGTTTTTTTATTTGGGGTCTGGTTGGCATTTTTTTTATTAGTTGTTGTTTTTTTGTAACAATTGTTTTTTTTGTAGGGGTTGTTTTTATAATTTGGTCACCAGTTAGCCGTTTGACACTGTTGTAGTTAGACATTGTTTACATAATTTGGCCCACAGTTGGTACCTTGTTATTGTTGTTTGTTAATTTGTTTTTAATTTTCACTTGTGTCTTCTTCTAATTTCTTTATTTCTGCAACTGCATTTTTCACGTAACGATTGATTTGCTTCACTAAAAAAACCTTGCACGTGTGTTTATGCATATGTGGGTAGGACAAAATGCAGTCCAATAAGGAACAAAATCGAATCTAATGACAACTAGGCCTCAAAGCCCGCAAATCCAACCTTTTTCACCTGGCCAACGACGGTAGACGACAACAAAACAACAAAATTCGAGTATACGTCAGATCAAAATCTAACGGTTAAATATTCGTGTGTTGGAAGCTGTCAAAACACTCGATTCATATTATGCCCACCATCGGTTGTGATAGGTGCTGTAAATTGTGGTTGTTGGTAGACGATTAAACATTCGAATGAAATGTAGACAGCCCCTAAAAAAGATTGACCAACACGTTTTTATGGCGACAAATAATGAAGGTACAGAGGAAGTACGGTAGTTTACTCAGTCGATCGACATGGGCAAAAGTCTTCCAACAACGTGTAGGTGTAGGCACAGAGACCATAAACTGAAACTGATGCTTTGGGTGTGGTGCCAATGCAGCTATCGCTATCGCAGGACAACAACTTTGGGGTGTTCGGTTGCCCAGATCCACCCCGTGCTGGCTCCGCTCATGCGTATATGCAGAAGAAGATGGATGACTCCGCCGATGCAATTATACGGTCTCATCCTGGCTCCACGGAGACCGCCGAATCAAGCTTCGCTGCGGAGCCTGGCCAGACGAATGCAAATCACTCGAGCAAGGGCCCATGTGTCAGCGCGCTGGGGAGACCATCCGCTTCCGCTTGGCACCGCCGCACTGGCGTCTCTCTGCTTAGTTGCCGCTTCCACAGCCCCTCCACCTGATGCTCTCCGCCGGTCATCCTCCTCCTCCGTGTGGCGGCAACACGCTCGACCAACGGCGGTTCCCACTCATCATCACGCGAGGCCGGCGGCGGAACCCGCGCGGTACCCGGCCCCCCGCATAGCTTCAAGCCGGCGGCATTACCAACGGCTATATATATATATGCAGCCTGAGGCCCGGTGGCCCAGCACGAAGCCCGCAATTTTGGCCCGGTTTGAGCACGGCCTGGCCCGGTGGCGAGCGGGCCCAGGCCGGCTCTGCCCAAAGGAGCAGATCATGCCTGGGCCTTACCCTAGACACGTGGGCTGACATGACACGGCCCGATCCATAGCGCATAGCCCGATGGCGGCCCGAGCATCCGGCCTGCGAAGAGCACCAGTCGGCCTGCTAGGAGCCCGCAACCGGCCCGCCCCCATCGCCCGAACCCTAACTCCTTTCCCAACCTCCACGCGGCACCTCCCTGCGCCGTAGTGCACGCTCCTCCTCCTCCTCTCACCTCTGCGCCGACGCCCAGACGACCCCTCCCCTTTCCTCGCGTGAGTCTTCCCTCCCTGCGCCGCACGAGAGCCGCCGGCTGCGAGCTCATGGTGACCACATCCTCCACATCTCCCTCTTCTCCGACTGCATCCTCGACGCCCACCGCGCGGCACGCCTTGATGCCCCAGCAGCCTCCCTCCTCCTCGACGCCCGCCGTGCGGCCGGCCTCGATGCACCGGTGGCCTCCCTCCTCCTTGACGCTCGCCGCGCGGCCAGCCTCGACACACCGACAGCCTCCCTCCTCCTTGACGCCCACCGCGCGGCCAGCCTCTATTCACCAGCGCCCTCCCTCTACCTCAACGCCTGCCGCATGGCCGGCCTTGACGCGTCGACGGCCACCGTCCTCCTCGACGCCCGCCACGCGGCCGGCCTCGAGCATGTCGGTAGCCGCACCCCACACTAGCGGCCAGCCTCGAGCGTCCCCTTCCCCTCTCTCCGTCTCTCTAAGTTTCTGTTGGGCATTGGCATTCTGTGGGCCATGGGCCGGCATGGCTATACATATGTAAGCGAGTAATAAAACCAGCAATTGCATCTACACGGCGTTCCTACCATCTAATAGGTGAAGGATAGGTCCTAATCCCACCCGAGGATGCGTAGATGGGTTAGTTTCCATGCTCTACTCCTATCCGAGACGGAATTTCGGCAGCACCTCCCCGCTGTTCTCCCGATACACTGTTAGGAATTAAACTGTTTAATTCCTGGCAATTCTGGAATCATCTACGTCTCGTCGCCTGCGCTGGCGGTGGCGGACTCGGAGGTGCGCTCGTGGGAGCATCGCTGGCAAGGGAGTGGGCAAGCGGAGGAGGTTGTACAAGCGAAGGGCCCAACGCTAGCAAAGCCCGCGTCGGCGATTGGGGACTGTTGGCACAAAAACGTGGCCTGCGCGCGACACGCTTGGAGGCCCATGGATCGTGAGGCAGGAGCGCCTTGAGATTCCCTGAGCCTCAGAGATGAGCCGAATCGGGTGGAAACAGACCGAAGGCGTGCCAGTCAATTTGACCCTGCAATTGACAAGGAGGAGATAAAAACATCAAATCATGCAACCTGCCTGTTTGTTCGAGACAGTTCCAGGGTGTATGGCTCTAAGATAGCCGATGATCGAAGGAAATTGACTGGAGAGTCAACTCCTATGCAGTATGAAGGATGCATTAAGTGAAGACTAAAATAAAACGGCCAGTTCATGTGCATGTGATCAACGTGATTCAGTTAGCCGATTCAGATTAGCTGATAAGTATTGACAAGCGTACATCAAGATATATAACACGCATGTATAGCCATCAAAGCATTGATCGATTTCGTACACTCTCTAGATATATTCAGAACATCGCTAACAGTGGGGATCCCGGGGATGACAGCCTTAATAGCGGTGTGTTCTAAGTATATAAAAAGAGTATAAAAGACCGATCGATAACGAATTAAGCCATGCATGCATATTATTTTATGATACTCCAAATCATACTACGTTAAATTTTATGATACTTATATACTTAACATACATATCATATATATATACACCAAATCATACTACGTTAAATTTTTATGATACTCCAAATCATACTACGTTAAATTTTATGATACTCCAAATCATACTACGTTAAATTTTATGATACTCCAAATCATACTACGTTAAATTTTTTTAAAAGAACCCATATTTTTTTTACATATTATTATAATACCATTGTAGTAGTATATAAAATAAGTATAACCATATACTCCATGTATACTTATATACTTAACATACATATCATATATATATATATATACACACACGTTCTTAGATCCGGTTTACTATAGGTCTATATATAGATTTAAAGTGGATCCATTGGCCATCGTTTTTTTCATCACTAGCAAATGTGTCCGTGCATTGTAACGGAAGCCAATGCATATAGGTATATCGGACTCTTATCATTGCTAGATGCGAGTTGTTATAACTCGTATGAGCACGGGCCATGAGTGCAGATCACATATGATGTACGGAGGGCATGACCTAATATGTCTTGGAATCTGGCTCCGTATCCTCCATCGCTAGACGTGAGTTGTTCTAGTATAATCACCGGTCATAAGTCCGACTCATTTAAGAGACGGAGAGCATGGCTATGTTCGCTTGAGCTACAAGCCGGCTTTAATCCATACAAATCAGCCGTGAAACAATATTTTTCTCTCATAGCAAATCCGCCGTTTCAGCTTATCAGTCGGCTCATAAGTCCAGCCGAACACAGTCCATGAGTATAGTTTGGGAAGTAAAAAAGGTAGGATAGAAGAAACTTTCCACTCTCCAGTTAGTTAGAGGGGTTGGACGAAAATATAGGAATAAAATTTTGGGTCTTTAATATTATATAAGTTATTGATTTATGATGTCCATGACAGCTATAATATAAATTAATATTATTAATTATATGGCAGTGTTCTCTTAAATCCTTATTGAATTATAATACAACTTTGATAGCTCCCGGTGTAAAGTGCGTAAATATTTAGTCGTAAATCTATCATAACTTTAATGTCCATTATTATGTGTCGGCAGAATTAAATATCAAGTTCCATTACTTTCTCCAAGGAGTAATAAAAATATAATATTTACATATTAGAGAAAGGTCAAGGTTTCAACAGTTGTAATATTATATTTATTTTGGTCTTTTATGAACGGAAAATACTTCATGCAAATGACAAGAAAAAAAAGTAGACATTCGAACGAACAGAGGACAGGAAAAACAGACCCAAAAAAGGGCCACTAACGGATGACAGGAAACAAAACAGAAGCAGAAAACCGAACAATGAACGGACGACGAAAAAAATAGACGTTAAAAAGGAACGCAAAAACGTACACACAGCAGGAACTATAGAACAGGAAAAAACAGATCCGGATCAAAGAGTGATTACGCGTAAACGAAAAGGCAAAGGTGAAATAAAAAACAGGAAAAAACTAAAACCAAAAAACTCTTTTCTGTTTAATTATTACGGTAAGAAAGGTACCGATACATCTTTTTTATTTTCATTAGAATTCCTATTCAGATTTTAGATTAGAGAGATCTATTTAGATTATGATTTCAAGCTATCCGACTGCATATTATATATATATGACTATTCTGTACCGCGTACAGATTGAATACTGACTGCGCATATTCCCTCCAACAAGCCTAACAAGCCTGCTGCGCGGCCCACGTGCGCCTAAACCTGCGTGCATGCGGGCCCAACCAGATCACCGCACGCTCCACCCGAAAAAAAATAAATTAGGGCATGTCTACATGTAAAATCAAAAACTTTACACCTATTGCATCGAATCTTTGGATACATGGAATACTAAATATAGATTAAAAAATAACTAATTACACAGTTTGCATGTAATTTATGAGACGAATCTTTTAAGCCTAATTAGTCCATGATTTGACACTAAAGTGCTACACTAACACATGTGCTAATGACGGATTGATTAGACTTAAAAAATTCGTCTCGGGATTTACGGACAGATTCTGTAATTTATTTTTTTAATATCCGAATACATCATGCAACACCCTACGTAGTATTCGATATGACATTCAAAATTTTTACACCCTGGAATTGAACATGCCCTTAATCAAATTATTTTGTAACATTTTTTTCGCCGAACACAATATTTACAACCATATGAATTGTTGAGTTATAACGCGATCTGTACACCATTTACAACTAGTCGTTTGATTTATTATTTATTCAAAAATCTCATCTCCCACCAACCTGACACATCTCACATGCATGCTGCTTGCATGCACAAAATCTTTTCTTGATTCGATTCTTCAAAATGCGATTTCTCACAAACCGTATGTCTGATTTCCAATCTGTTTGAAGATTATTGTTAAGAAAATCGTGCTGAACAAAATAAGATCCATCATGTCTATATTTTGACAAAGGTTTTTCAAATATTTTTTTAGAAAATAAAAATAACACACTTACAACCGAATAAAGCACATAGTTAGAGTACAACCAAATAAAACACACAGTTACAACCAAACATAGCACACAGTTACGAGATTTAATACTATTCAATTACAAACAACACACCACCGAATAAAACACACAGTTACAAGGTTTAGTACAACTCAATTACAAACATCACACTTACAACCAAGAAAACACATAATTACAACCGAATAAAGCACACAGTTACAACTGAATACAGCGCGTAGTTACAACCGAATAAAGCACACAGTCCAAAAAACAAAAATAGGTTTTTTTTTAAAACTTTGTCAAAACATAGCCTTCGTCGATGTTGCATTGTGTCAGGTGGGTGTGTCGATCAGGTGTGCGTTATATCACACACACACACACACACTCTTACGGCGACACTGACACCGGCGTGTGCAGACAATGGCAACCGCGGGAAGGTGTGCGCGGAGGCGATCCTGGAGAACCAGTAGTTCCGCGTCACCTTCAACTGGGAGGTGGAGAAGCACGGCATCCCAGGCGCCATCATCATCAAGAACAACCACCCCTCCGAGTTCTTCCTCAAGACCATCACCCTCGACGACGTCCCCGGCCACGGCACCATCGTCTTCGTCGCCAACTCATGGGTGTACCCGCAGTGCAAGTACCGCTACGTACAACCGCGTCTTCGTTCTTCGCCAACCACGTGAGTAGATCGATAGAGTGCATACATGTTGTTTCAGTACGTTGAGCCCGTTGTTCGTTAGCAAAGTAAACCAAGGTGCTGATCGATGACGCGCGAGTCTCTAGACATGAACAACACACGTACGTTTCTCTTGTCTACACAGCCGTACCGTACCTTCCTAGCCAGATGCCGGCGGCGCTCAAGCCTTACCGCGACGACGAGCTCCGGATCCTGAGGGCCCGTACGAGATGCACGACCGCGTCTACCGTTTCGAGGAGCTGGAGCGCGAGCCGGAGAAGGTGTTCGTGCGCACCATCACTTGCCAGTTCCAGGCCCTCGTCGGCATCTCGCTGCTGGAGATCCTGTCCAGCCACTCCTCCGACGAGGTGTACCTTGGCCAGCGCGACACGCCTGAGTGGACGTCGGATGCCAAGGCGCAGGAGGCGTTCAAGCGCTTCGGCACGCGCGGCTGACTGAGATCGAGAGCCGCGTGATGGCCATGAACGCGGATCCACGGCTCAAGAACCGCAACGGGCCGGCCAAGTTCCCCTACACGCTGCTCTACCCCAACACCTCCGACATCACCGCCAAGGGCATTCCAAACAGCATCTCCATCTGAGTTCTCACCTGAGGAGCCAGTAGTGGTTTGTTTTCCCGTTCCGTCAAGCGTGGCCCTCACTTGCGTGGTATTGTGCAAATAGCCAAACCGCCTCCGTTAATGGATTAACGGATGCGGACGGCTTAAGTTGTCCGTCTCCGTTAACAGTCCATTAACAGAGGCGGATAGCCTACGACGGCCGCCTCGGTTAATCGGATAACGGAGACGTTTGTCGTAAACCGACCGCCTTCGTTAATGGACTATTAATGGAGGTGGTCTCCTTATGTCGGCCGCTTCCGTTAACCATTAACCGAGGCAGCCGCTTAGCCGTGGAGGCCGCCAGCGATTAACGAAGGTGGCACCCTAGTGTGCCCGTCTCCGTTAATCAATGCTCAATGCTTCGTAAAATCATTTGTGCAGTAGTGACTCCTTACAGAAGCCACTGCAGTTTATGTTCGGCTGTGTAAGACGGTAACAAGCCTCCCTTCAGCTGCCCAATAATGAAAAGGTAATATGTATTTTGTCTATCTATCTATATTAATACAACAAAATCAAAAGGAGCCACCACACTCGCTGAGAGGGTATAGAAATCGCGAGTTTAATTAGGAAAAAAAAGATCAATAGACACCGTTGGATTTTTTGATCATCTAGCGGCTGAGAATAAACAGAGTATCAAAAAAAGAGAAGAATATATACCGTTGGATTTATGATGACCTAACAGCCGAGAATAAATAGATCATTCGAAAAAAAGATAAAAATATACACCTTTGGATTTTATGATAATCTCACGGTATAAGTTTAATAAAGAGTGCATCAAATAAGAAGAATCTATCTATTATATTTGTACAACAGAATCAAAAAAACCCACCACGTTTGTCCAGAGGGCCTACAAATCACCTGATTAATCGAAAAAAAGAGAAGAATATGCATCATTGGACTTTATGATGATCTAACCGTCTTGGTTTAACCAAGAGTCTATATCCAAAATGATTAGTATACTGGTAAATTAGGAATTAAAAATAAAAAAAAATAAAGAAAACAATATGTCATCAAAACAATAAATCTGCCATATCCCTTAAAGCTGTATACCATCCCCTTAGATTCCACTGTTCATAAACAGTAGCGAATCCCACCATGAACAGTACAAACCATGAAAAGTACCTGGACCTGTTTTGAGCAATACATACCCATTACAAACAGTGCACACGTGTTACGATCAGTACATGTGCACCGCCCATTAACGTGCAGTACAAACAGTACGAACCTGTTACTGCATATGCAAAAATAAAAACTTGTACTAAACCAAACACCCTCTATTTAACCCGCGGCAACGCACAGGGTTATTGGCTAGTTAAATATTAAAGTCCTCGAACTCAAAATCTACCACGCGAATGATTTGTCGCTAGAACATGATACGTACTCGTACAAAGCAAACCCACTGCTGTCGTTTGAAGTTTATCGACCGAAGCCGACTTGGCCGTCACATTGAGGCCTTATTTGGCTGTACATAGATACACTCTAATTCACATGGATTGAAGTGTAACTTGAACTAAATTACACTTCAATCTCTCCCAAATCACGTGGATTGAGGTGTATTTATGTGCAGCCAAACAGAGCCTGAGGTAATTGGCTATCTAATATCGTTTTTATCTGCACAATAATCAATCTAGCTAGTCAGCATCGACAGGTCAGTGGAAAATCATCTTGGAAGCGCCACCATATGCAGAACAATCACGGCACCATTTACATTTCACCGGAATTTGCCATGCAGTTTGCCGGATTGGCAGGCCTATATTGAACAATCATACTAGTGTTTACACCAGAATTTGGAAGGGATCGTGAAAACCACAGCGTCAGTAGCATCGGCTCAGGCATGACGAAGTCGGACTCTGCCAGAAAGAAAATCGTGGAGTCCTAATTGTATAAAATTAGATTAATTTGTTTTTCTTAAGAATTGTCTAGTCGTATTCGTTTACGACTCTGTATCAGCCCAGGGTATAAAAATAAACCCCGGCTACTGTATTAAAGAGAATAGCTCGATCAATACAACTTATTTTCATCTTCACGCCATCGCATTAGGAGTAGAAGCAACGTACCTCTCGGCAAGTTTTTCAGTAGGCAGGGTTGCATCGATTTCGATCTCCGGTTTGCTCATAAGTACCGTCTTATCAACTTGTATCTAATCTTGTAAGGTTGTATCGTTTGACCTCTTGCTAGATTTGATATTAGTCAAAAGTTATCGATTCTATCACGTTTACTAAGCCTACATCTTATGATCTCGTGCTAGATTTAGTATAATCACAAGTTATCCGACTAAAATTAAGATACATCGGCTTATATCATATGAATTTGTCATCTTCCCGTTCATCACGTTTATCTCTTTCCTGACGTCAGATTGATTTATCGTCTAATTGTATCTTAATCCTAGTTTTACGTAGTGTGTTCTTAATATTTTGTTCTAGTATAAATAGATCTATCAGCTTGCAAACTTTCATTTATTGTCCTCCTACCAACGCTGTCTCGGTCCGATCCGATTGGTGGTGACGTTATATTAGATCTTGTCGGTCTATGGATTTCTTTGTAGGAAAACGGAGAATTGTTTACACACTATAATTTATCGGCTTTATAGCCGATGGCTTATCCTTTCATGTTTTATCTTGTGCCATGAGTTATCTCCGTCGGCTTCTTAGCTAATAACTTTACTTTGTTTATACACGGATATATGCTGCTGCCATCGGATCACCGGTCGACGGCATTTGTTTAATTTGCTTAATTTTATCAAATTACTAGATATGGGCTTCATAGCCAATGACTTGTTGCACTCTATTGGCTTCCTAGCCGATGGTCTCATGGAACTGCATGTGGCAGAACCGCCTGAATTATGCTGGCCCATGTACACCTGTCATTGTTCAAAGGATCTCTGACTGTTGCGCACGGGAATCCGATAACTCCGGTGGTCTGTCGGGTGTCCCTGTGGAACCCCGAATCATCCATATTTAACACCAGGATCAGTTACAGGAGGAATAGCAGTATTGCCATAGTTTACACAAATTACATCAGAGTTAAGTAGTGGAAGGATTACAACCATAAGTTTACAAACTCTTTACAACAGCTTTCTCTCAAGCTAAGTAGGAATAACATTACTAACCATAATACAAAGCACTCAAAGCGATCACCCTGCCCACGGGTGCACTCAACGGCAAATGGCTAGCGATCTCCTGAACACCTGTGCAACAGGAACAACCGTTGCCTGCCAATAAGGTTCACCTGCAATAGGGGTTAACAAACCCTGAATACTGAAGGGTACTCAACAAGACTTACCCGACTAAGAAAAAGACTCCAAGGGCATGTTGGCCAAAAGGGACTCAAGGTGGGTTATCAAGAATCAAGTAACCTTTTGCGGAAATGCTTACTACAAGTAGATCCTTACATTCAAATTTTAGCTCGTATTAAGTTTTTAATAAGTATCCAGTTTGCACCTAAACTATATCAATCACTTCTTTAAACATCACAAGTAATGATCATAAGTATCATATTCCATTGACTAAACTACGATGAGTGGTCGGAGGGTCGAGTCTCCATAACTGAGGAGGAACGACGATTCGAACCGATTATAACCCAGCTGGGACTTTGTTACCACACGACATATGCAGGTCCCAGACCTACATATACCAACCCTTCCCTCGGATCGTCCACACGTGAACCGGTCCACACTACCCGAGTGCACAGTACCTCACTTCACTACCCCGTCCCAGACGGTGGCCCGGTATGGTGGGTACAAGCTACCCTCGCCATCTCCCATGCCCAGTGTGCGGTTGTCTTTTCACATAATGGAATAGCCGGGGTACAAGGCTTACCGAAGCATGTGGTCAGTACTACAAAGTCTCGACCACAACAGGCCTATATCGGACGGTTCCTAAGTGACAGACGGGACAAGCACGACCAGGCAACCCTGTTGGCTTAACCACTAGAGACAAACCGATGTCCCGTTCGGTCTCAGATTAGTTCTATTTCTATTCATTCCAGCTTGTACCTAAGAGAGTGAAACGTACCATGATTTTCTTGAAGGGAAATCCACAGATACAATAACAATGTGACAGCCCCCGTAGATCATGCCATCACATTATCATATTTTCAGTCGATAATCAAGCGCATACATCGAATCCCTGTTTTAGAAGGAACAAATAGCAGGGTTTACTACTTATTACGTCACCACTTGGCGGAATCAAGCATCACGTAGCAACAAGAACAACATCAGAAAGCACGATCTCGGACGTAGACTTGTCGAACATCTCCAGACTTGAGCGTAGAACCAGACCTCCTAGTCCTCTCATCCATCGCCCTCAAAGTCGCAGTCGGGCTCCTCACCTGGTTCACAACTTTGAGTATGATTTGTACTAGCCACAGATACTCACCCTATGCTTTGCTTTGCTACATGGAAAGTAGATATGCATGGGGTATAGCAAATAGTTCTATTGTTGGTTGTAGTTTCCTATGCAGGTAATCAATATTTTAAGTATGGTGTCAAGTTTTACACCCATCATCCAGTCACATGATCGGCCATCCGATCGTCCTTCCAGATTCCCATTCATACCACCCACACACTGCACACCACACTCGCACTCTCTAGGCGGCAAGGGCGACTCCCTCTCACACCATGCCTCAACGGCCAGCGCCGGACCTATCATCCCAGGGGAGAAAAGAAACACCTCTCTCTAAGTCCGAGGGAAACTGAGCACCATAGTGTTGTCCATGACCGTGGACACGGCTATACGTATAGATCGAACAACTCTGCATAGCGTGTATGCCTGGAACCACAGGTTAGCAATCATCAATGATCCGGCTCGTCTAAGCTGATTCCGAACTTTCCCCTAGTCGTTACGATGCCACCCTACCACTCAGCCCTGGGGCACCTCGGAGATCCACCGACACGCTGAGATTGTGAGACGTGGATCCAACACCACGTTGTCTTAGGAGGGTGTGGGTATCCAGCCCTTACCTCCTTACACTTATCCCCTTCTAGCCTAGTAGTAGTGGCATCGCCCCGTCTAGTTGGTAGGCTCGTTTCCCGCCCAACCAGGAACAAGTGGTGCGTATGTGGCAGAACCTCCCGGTAATGTGGCCCCACATGCACACATCACCGTCTCCCCGAGCTCTAATGACTGTGCACATGTACCACGTCACTGGAAAGATCTGTCGGGTGTCCCCGAGGAACCCCGAATCATCCACGAACCACAGGATCATCGTCGTAGCGAGTGGAATAATTACAACATTACAATAGTTGATACAAAATACCATCGGAGTGCGGAAGCAAGATAAATAAACTTTACAAAATTGTGAATAAGTTACTTTTTACATAGACTTAACTTGTATTGCGGAAGCAGAATAGTATTACAGAACCACACTTAGGCGGAGCACCTAAGTTGGAGAAGGAGTAACCAGATCATATCGAGCCCACTGACATGATCTTGATTGGACACCACAAGTCAACACCTGCAACAGGGGATTAACAAACCCTGAGTACTGTCGGTACTCAGCAAGACTTATCCGACAAAGAAAAGACTCCAGGGTCATGCTGGTTCTAAAAGATGTAGCGAGGATAGAAACAGATAAGAGATTTGCAGAAAAGCTTACTACCAGTTGATCCTATTTTCAAGTTTTAGCGGTGCATTAAGTTATTATCCAGAATTCACTTTGCACCTATCTAAATCATTCACTTGATTAAGCATCACAACATTTAGTTCTTAAAAAGTGATACTTCATAAATTAACTACGTTCAGGGTGCGAGGAACAAGTCTCCTTTTCTCGTGGAGCAAACGACGATTCGAACCGCTTTCTCTACCCAGCTGGGGCTTCCCATCCGCACGACATATGCAAGACCTAACTTACATATATCAACCACACTCACGAATCTTCTTTTATTGGACTGGGTTCGCGCCACCTGAGAGTATGGTACTCCACTAACCTATTGCGAAGCCGGAATGCTTCCGTCCATTCCAGATTAGTGTGGACATACCGCTACCCTCGTTATCTTACGACTTCCTAGTGCGCGAATAGTCCTTCCAATAAAAGATTACACGGAGCAAGGCTTACCATAGCATGCGGCTAGTACTATAACATAATCTTGCTCCAAGGGCCAACAACGGACGGTTCCTAAGCGACACATACGGAAACACTACACCAGGACTCCATTCCAGATGCAAGTTACCCGCCCGGTCTCAATTTATCATCATATTAGGGTTCTCATGACCCATCCACAGAGTCGATGAGAGAGAAAAAGTAAAAATCTAAATCTCGCGATCAATGAAACCATCAATCGACTTCTACCGATTCTAAGCATTGCTAAGCATTGAGATCGTCTTATCACTACTGATGGGATATCAGAAAAACCAACGTAATCATGCAACTACGGTTTCAATCAACTCCTATTTACTTAATGCATAACTCACTAGACTTAAGTGTGAATAAAATATTTGCATAAAAATAGAAAGGTTAAATGCACCGGGGCTTGCCTGTGTTGCAGGGATGACTAGGATCCGCGAAGGATCCACAGAAGTTAGTTCCTAGTTGACTTGAAGTTGAATCTTCTCGAAGAAGCTTGTCCGATGAGATTCTCCTTCCGAGGCTTGTTCAACAAGGAGGATCATCGGAGCTTGATCAACCAGACCTTCTTGATCTGGAGCTTGCTCACATGATTCTTCTCACTCTCGTATACACTACACGAATATAAATGATGCATGCTTTAGTATGATGCGATGCATGCTAAGATGCAGGACAATTCAAATGCTAAACAAAAGTTAACACATGACAAGGAAAGTCGAGTACAACTTTCCTTCGTGGTAAAGTTGCAAGCCAACAAAACCAACTTGCAACTTACCAACTAAGATTCCTAGCTACACATACAACTTTCACCAAGCACCTTTGGGTGGGTTAACTAAAGTGACTAAGGTTTAGCAAAGCATTCCTCAAGCCATAGGATCACAAGATGAAAGGTGTCCCATGGTCTTCAAACAATAACCCAAAGTCACCCAAGATTCACATACTTCTTACTTAAGGATGGCTAAACATATCTAACTAAGCCAAACAACACACAAAAGTTGTCCAACATTTTGGACAGATCACGCATTCTATACTAATCAAGCCATAACCAGAGCTCCTAACATCCAAAAGGGGTGATCCTAGACAATTTGAAAAGCTTATCAAATTGCCTACAAACTTCCTAATATCACCAAGGGTTGGTTCTATAGGCAACTAGGTTAATTAACTTGGATAAAAATTTCTGTCCAGAACTAGGACAGATTTGCTAACCCAACTTTCAACACTTATAACTGGAGCTCTGAGTCACCAAAATTGGTGATCTTTGAAAATATAGAAAGATTATGAAAACCTCTATAACTTTCCTATTATCTCCAACAGGTGATTTCCTAGTTAAAAGGCTCAAACTGCTTATCAATACAGATCTGTCCAAAAGGTAGGGAAGATCTGTTCTGCTGACTTATAAAATCTATAACTCATAATCTAGCGGGTCTAAAATCATGAAATTTTAGGACAAGCTAGATATAGAAGTTGAATACAACTTTTGTATACAACTCATTTACAGAAAACATAAACTTATTCAAGAAACAGTCCCTTAAAGTGGACTGGTCCAGCAACTATACCAACAAAAATGCATGAAAACTTAAATGCATTACTAGATCTTTAACAAGCCAAACATGATTAACTAATTACATGAAACATAACTATCAAACAAAAGATTACTTAAGATACAAAGATAAACCATATCTTCTTATTAACACTTAGTTACCTAATTACTTAAATAAAATCTTACTAATCAATTCTTTATTAATCAAACATAAAAAGGGTTAAACTAAAGTTTGTCAAATTAAGTCCAAACTTTTTGAGATGGTTGTTTATAAGAAACAATAGTTGTAAAATAAATATCATAATTTTTGGACATTTGAATAAGCCTATAAAAAATCATCAAAGAACATTTATTAATTAAAAGGCCTATTTAAATCACTTTCAACATTTGTTCAAAACACAAGTTTCAAGTTTTTCTTATATACTAGATAGCTTGAGAAAGTTACTCAAAAATTTTCACAAATTTTGGAGCTTCCTAGAAAAACACATGAAAAAGACCAGGAACCACACTAATCACTCAATCAGGAAAAAGAAAAACATAAAACTGCAGGTAAACAGATCCGGCCCAGCTCGGCCCAGCTTCCCCTTCTCCCTTTCACGCCCAAGCTTAGCCCACAACTGCTGAAAGCCGGCCCAAGACCACTCCCTCCCTTTCTTCTTCGCGTGGCCATACTTGGCCTTGACTATGGCTATGGTCGGCTCTGACTGGCCGGCGTCGCCGGCGGTGACCTTCCCCGGCGATGGGACTCGCACCGGCAGACTCCTCATGACCCCGCGCAAAACCCTAGAAGGTTAGGTGGACTGGTTGAAGCTCGGAGATTGCCCAGCGCCGGCCAAGGCGGAGCAGGGGTGCGGGCACGGCGGCAACTTGGCGTTCCGGCCTCTAGGGCTCGGTAGAGACCCAACTAAGGGTGGCACCACACTTAGGTACTCATCTTGACCACGATGCACACCCTAACTTGGATGGAAACGGCTCGAACTAATGTGGTCCACGGTGGCGGCCATGGCGGGTGCTCACGTCGACGGCAACCCACGCGGACTGCTCAAGACAGGGCGGTAACGACCTCACTAGTGAGCCGATCATGACCCACAACACAGCATGAAGCTAAAGCACTAGACGGTTTGACCGGAGGAGCTCTGGCTTGCCGTGGCTATGGCCAAGATGCTCGCGGCGGGCCCTTGCCGGCAGCGAGGAAGAAGATCGTGGCGAGGGCAATTGAAAGCTCTAGGGCTCGGGTTAGCTAGCTCAGGGGAAGCAAGGGAGTGGGGCGGAGCGATATAGGAGGTGGAGAGTGCAGGGACGCAGCGACGGCGACGGACTTGACCGGCGGAGGCGGCTCGGTCTTCGCCGGAAACAGGGCAGGCGAGAGCGAGGAGTAGAGCGGCGGCTGCTGCGTGGCCTTCTCTGGCGTTGCAAGCACGGGGTTGCGCTCCACGTTGCGGACAACACGGCAGGCACACAGCTGCGTGGACGGCGGCGTGGCACGCAAGCAGAAGACGGCGGCGCGGCGGCTCGAGGTGCAGAGCACCTCGCTCTGTTCTTCCCCCCTCTCTCAGTCTACTGTTCATCAGAGACAAAAACAATTTTCTCTCCTATATTTCTCCCAAAAACACTACACAACAAGACAATCTCCCAAAATGAAAGTTGCTCCAAAAATTAGGATCTACAACTTTCATTTAAGGAGCACACCCAAAATCTGCCTAGATTTTGAAATCACATTTTGAATTTGAAAAGCATTCAAATTTGGACTCAAAATTACTTTTGAATTTATATAACAACTTCAAATTTTACCAATATAAAAGTTGTTCCTTATAATGTTATCTACAACTTTGTTTTTGGACTCATATCAAAATTATGCTTAATTTTTGAACTACACAAAAGGGGCTAAAACTAGGTTTAGAAATTAATTTCTAATTTGAAACCAATTCAAACTAATTTTCCAAATTACTCTAGATTTTCTTTAAGAACTTGAAAATCTACCTTAATAAAAGTTGTTTCTTTTAATCCCCTATACAACTTTGTTTAAGGGACCAAATTCTAATTCTTTCTAGTTTTTGAAATCTAGTTTAGGGGTCAAATTCAGGGTTTGAAAGATTTCAAATCTATTCAAAATTTTATACAGAAACTTTGAAAACTTTGAATACCAAAGTTGTACCTCTCAACAAGAGCTACAACTTTGCTTTTGAAATCATTTTGAAATTTAACATACTTTTTGACTTATTAAAAAGGGAATAAAAAGAGATATTGAAATTAGGTTTTTCTAGTTGTCATCTCATGTGACACCTAACTTCACATTCATGTAACATACATATCATTCATGTCAATCATCACACAAGATCATTCAACACTCAAGTTAAACATGCAAAACATCACAATCATGTCTTAACATGAAATGCTTTATGCCATGATGCCAGATGATTATGCATACTAATTAACTTAATTAGGGTTTTAATTTCTACTTAACACCAGGGGTGTTACAGTGTACGAGGGTACTATGAGCTGATCACCCCAGCGCAATCAGGTCCTATGGACCGGACTGGACATCTGCTCCTCGGGGTAGTCTGTCACCCCCGTGCTGACACAACACCTCTATCCCGGGGGTTCATCCCACAAAGACACTCCTCCCCGGGACCTCTTCTCAATTCACAAATACCCACCACAGGTACACCCCAGGAGATGCCCAGGTCACATCCCCTCGGCAAGACTCGTCACTGGACTCGTTGTAGATCCTGTCCAGTCAACTCAACCCTCACCACACACGCACCCGAGACACACGCCATGATCACCCCATATCCCATCCCGTTGTTATGGCACCACGTGCCTTAGCCACGTACAACCATTGTTCACCAAGCATCACATCACAAATATAATGCGTAGTAGAAGCAAGTAATACGTAATATAAGCGGTGTCTAGCCTATCAGCGGGTGCGCAGGGGAAAGGTTGCGACAAGGTATTGGCTTTGCAAGCAATTCTAACATGCAACCTATCACAATTCATTTGCAGGAAAATAAAGCACTAGCCACTACATCATTGCATACCTAGTAGGTTCTACGAGGTTGGGTGGGATGTGGCACCTTCAGAGCCATCGTCCCCAAACTCCTCCTGGTACTCGTAGTCATCCACCTCAGGGTCCTGCTTCTCCGGGGCTAAAAAACGAGATGTAATGCCGCGATGAGCGGCTCCTATAGATGTCCACAAAGAAGTGACAGAAATTCAAAAGATCCAAATGCACCCATGCATAGGCCTATGATGTAGTACTCATTTTTAGAAAAAAATAGAAACTAGTTTCACATTTTTCTGAGGTCGTATGAATTTTCTAGGAATTTTCCAAGTATAATTCATTTTATGAGAAAGAAAAAGATCCAAATAATCCTTGGCTAACACGTCGCACGCCCTGGTGGCGACACATGGCATGCTCTGATTGGCTCTGGGGTCGGTGTGGCTGACAGGTGGGGCCCAGTGTCAGTCAGCGTTGACCAGGTCAACGGTCAACGTTCACCGGGCCCTGACTGGGCTTGGCGGGCCGGTTGTAACACCCCTGGTGTTAAGCAAAAATTAAAACCCTAATTAAGTTAATTAGTGTGCATAATCATCTGGCATCATGGCATAAATGCATTTCATGTTTGACATGATTGTGATGCTTTGCATGTTTAGCTTGAGTAATTGCATGATCTTGTGTGATGATTACTTAAGTGATGTTTGTTGCTTAAGAGTGTGTTGATGTCACATGAAATGATAAGTAGAAAAACCCTAATTTTCAAAGACCTTTTCATCCCCTTTTCAATAATTCAAAAAGTATGTCAAATTTCAAAATGATTTCAAAAGCAAAGTTGTAGCTCTTGTTGAGAGGTACAACTTTGGTATTCAAAGTTTTCAAAGTTTTTGTATAAAATTTTGAATAAATTTGAAATCCTTCAAACCCTAAATTTGGACCCTAAACTAGATTTCAAAAACTAAAAATAATTAGACTTTGGTCCTTTAATCAAAGTTGTAGAAGTGATTAAAATAAACAACTTTTATTAATGTAGATTTTTAAGTTGTTAAAGAAAATCTAGAGTAATTTGTAAAAACAGTTTGAAATGGTTTCAAATTGAAATATTAATTTCTAAACTAGTTTTACCCCTTTTCTATAGTTTGAAAAATAAGCATAATTTTGATATATGACCAAAAGCAAACTTGTAGATAACTTTCTAAGGAACAACTTTTATATTGGTAAAATTTGAAGTTGTTAGTCAAATTCAAAAGTAATTTTGAGTCCAAATTTGAATGCTTTTCAAATTCAAAATATGATTTTAAAATCTAGGCAGATTTTGGTTGTGCTCCTTAAATGAAAGTTGTAGATCCTAATTTTTGGAGCAACTTTCATGTTGGGATTTTTGTTTGTTGTGCAGTGTTTTGGGGAGATTTTGAGGAAGAAAAACGGGTTTGTGCTCTGATCTACAGTGTCGCAGGGGAAGCAAAACAGAGCACGATCATGCTCTGTATCGGGCCGGCGTGCCGCCGCCGCCGCGGCTGGCCGTCCTCTGCTCGCGCCGCGCGTTTGCTTGCGTGGCATCTTAACCTTGACGTGGCGGAGCCATAGAAGTCGAACGAATCACCTTGAATCCCTTGTCGTCGCCGTCTTCCCCTCCTCTGTTCTGCTCGGCTGAAAGCAAAGCTTGCCGCCGCCGAGCGCCCGCCGAGGCCGTTCACCGCCGTTAGTTTACCTTGACCCTCTCCACATCGTCAGAAACCTCTTCTCGACCTTGCGCTCCTTCCGGAACTGGTAGTGCCAACCCAAGCCGCCCGCAGTGCCCGCACCGCTGCCGTCATCACCATGACCGGCAGAGCGCCGCCGCAAGCCGCTTTCCTATGGCCAGCGAGGTCCAGCAAGTTTCCATCCCCCTCAACCGCTGTCTGAGCTCCTCTGTGTCACCCTGGGTCTTACCGTCTTAAACGCTCCAACGCTACTGCCTTCTGCTCCCTGGAACACGACCACCTTCGCCGGTCGAGGTAGCCGCGCCGCCGCCGCCGCATCAATAACCTCCAACCGCATCGCCTCTGCCCTGTTCAAGCCGTCGAGCAAGGAATGGTGAGTATCGCGGAGTTGGTCTCCACCTCGATTCCTTTGCTACCGCTTTCAAATGGCGAAACTCGTCGCGCCGGCGGGTTCCCCACTCCTGAGCCGCCATGGCTGTCAGCGAAGACACCTGGAGTTCTAACCTGTCCTGTTAACCTCATAGATGGTTGCGCCTGGTCTTGGCGGTGCTCGGGAGCCTAGTCGGGTGGTCGGGAAGGGCTCACCGCCGCCGAGCCGGTCGGCCGGTGCCATGGCCGCCATGGTCAAGGCCATGGTCATGGCTTGACCTGGCTCTGCTGATCAGGACCCCCCTGTCAGCGGCCTTGGGCCGGATGAAGCCCAGTAGCTTAGGATTTCTTTTTTTCTGAAATGCTTAATTGTGTTATTTGCTTGTTTAATTCATAGGTAATTATCTGGATGTGATAAAATTGTGAGGTAAATTATTTTGTGATCTTTGTGATGTGTTCTATCCATGAAAAATATAAAACTTGAAAATTAAATACTTTGTGCTGGTGATTTAAATATGATCTTTAATTAATTTTATAACCTTAACTATATGTCCAAAAATCATAAAAAAAAATTTGGTACTGTTTGTATCATGTGACTAGTCTTCACAAAAATTTTGAGGTCATTTGGACAAAATAAATTTTATTCTCCTTTTATGCTTTGTTTATTAATTAAATAATGTTATATCTTAGATTAATTGTGTAGGCTAAAATAATAATCCAAAAATCATGAAATTTGTTTTACAACCTTTGTTAGCTATAACCAACCATCCCTAAAAGTTTGAGATCATTTTGACAAACTTTAATTAAATCCTATTTTCTATAATTAATTATTAATTAATAGAGTTTTGTTTAAAGATGAGTTAAGTAGGGTAATTAGTGGGTGATTAGGGTTAACTTTGGTTACCCTAATAACCCTTTGATTGATGGTTTTTTTTCATGATGTTGGTTTGCCCTGTTTGATATGGTGGTAGATTAAGTTATGCATTGATTTTGCATACATGTGATAACATGCATTGATCTTGCATACATGTGATGACATGGACTTGATCCATGAGTGAAGACCATGGGGTACACTCTCCTTTGTTGTCCCATGGCTGAAGTGATATTTTGATGAACCTTAGTCGCTTTAGTTAACCCACCTAATGTTTTTGGTAATAACTATGTGTTAAGTTAGAAACCTTAGTCGGTGGGTTGCAAGTTGGTTTTGTTGGCTTGCAACTTTACCGTGAAGGAAAGTTGTACTCGACTTTCCTTGTTTGTTTAACTTTTGTTATACAATTAATTGTTCTGCACCTTAGCATGCATTCCATGACATCATACTAAGCATATATCATTTATTTACGTGTAGTATCCGAGAGGGAGAAGAATCGTGTGAGCAAGCTTCGGATTGAAAAGGTCTAGTTGATCGAGTCTCGGAAGAGAGCCTTGCAGGACAAACTTCCGAGAGAAGACTTCCACTTTCGGATAGTGGAGACTAACTTCTAAGGATCCATCTTGGATCCTAGTCATCCCTGCAACACAGGCAAGCCCCGGTGCATTTAAACCTCTTCTTAAGTTTACAAAGCTTATATCACTTATGATTTATCAAATGCATTAGGTGTTAGGAGTTGAATGACACTAGTAGTTGCATTACCAGTTGGTTATTTCTACCTTATCCTTGATACCTGTTTATTTGAAATGCTTAGCCAAGCTGCACGGTGATGAGATTATCATCCGCTTAGGCCTCGGGCAAACTAAGGGATAATGAGTCATCACTGTTAGGGTACCTCTCTCAGGTACAAACTGATAAAGGGATGACAATGAAATTGAGACCGGGCGGGCAACTTGCATCTGGAATGGAATCCTGATGTAGTGTTTCCGTCTGTGTCGCTTAGGAACCGTCCGTTGTTGGCCCTTGGAGCAAGTTTATGTAGCTGCATGCAATGGTAAGCCTGCTCCGAGTAATCTTTTATTGGAAGGACTATACGCGCGCTTGGAAGTCATAAGATAGCGAGGGTAGCGGTATGTCCACACTAATCTGGAATGGACGGAAGCATTCCGGCTTGGCAATAGGTTAGTGGAGTACCATACTCTCAGGTGGCGCGAACCCAGTTCAATAAGAGAGGATTCATGAGTTTGGTTGATATATGTAAGTTGGATCTTGCATATGTCGTGCGGATGGGAAGCCCCAACTGGGTAGAGAAAGCGGTTCGAATCGTCGTTTGCTCCACGAGAAAAGGAGACTTGTTCCTCGCACCCTCAACATTGTAATTTATGAAACTATGGAAACGAATAAGAAAGGTTTTATGATTTGAATGCTTTAGAATAGGATCTCTTAATATCAAAGGATGTTTTCAAGTTAATCAATCTTGAGCTAGGCTAGTAAGTTTTTCTGCAGATCTCTTCTCTTTTGCTAGCCCCATTACATTCCTTAGAGCCAGCATGCCCCTGAGTCCTTTTCTTTAATCGAGTAAGTCTTGCTGAGTACCCGCACGTACTTAGGGTTTGTTAATCCCCTGTTGCAGGTATTAGCTGGTGATGTCGATCATGATCATGTCAGTGGGCTCGTTATGATCTGGTTACTCCTTCTCCAACTTAGGTGCTCTACCTAAGTGTGGTTCTGTAATACTATTCTGCTTCCGCAATACAAGTTAAGTCTATGTAAAAAAATGACTTATTCATGATTTTGTAAAGTTTATCTATCTTGCTTCCGCACTCCAATGGTATTTTGTATCAACTGTTGTAATGTTGTAATTATTCCACTCGCTACGACGATGATCCTGTGGTTCGTGGATGATTCGGGGTTCCCTCAGGGACACCCGACAGGTCTTTCCAGTAATGCGGTACACGTGCACGGTCATTAGAGCTCGGGGAGACGATGACGTGTGCAGGTGGGCCACATTACCAGGAGGTTCTGCCACATAGGTCATGGGCCGGATATGGGCCGGGTTGGGCCGACCTGGGCCGGGACGGCCCGGACACGTGTCGGCTGGACAGGCTGGCCATGTAGCGGTCCTGGGCCGCTACTGGGCTTGGTGTCGACGAAAGATGGTCGGCAGTCTACCGAGGGGTATGCCCAAGGTAGTAGATTAGATTGAGGCGGCGTGCGTGACGGCTACTCAAGCGTGAACACAGGGATGAGACACAGCGATTTAGACAGGTTCAGTCCGGCAAGTCGCCGTAATACCCTACGTCTTGTGTTTTGGTGGCTGTATTATCTGGTGAGATTCGATTGATCGAGGGGGGTCCCTGCTCGCGTTATATAGTCGGGGAGCAGGGTTACAGTTTCCGAGTCCTAACAGATTACAATCAGTTCCTTTAGGCAAGGAATCCGGATCTATCTCTAGGATCTTCCTTGGCGTACAAGGCTTTACGAGAGTCCCTGGCAGACGCGACAGCCTGGTCGCGTACCGCCAGGCCTTCGGGCCTAGCTATCCTTGACGAAGGGCCCAATTAGGTCTATGGGAGTATACGGAGGTAATATCCCCACAGCTCGTCCTCGAGCACTTTGTATTCGTTGAGCAGAGCATTCTGGGACTTTCCGAGCAGGTTAGACCTGGTCGCTTGATCCAGACGATATTGGAGACGACCTCCGACCAGGTTGTCTGGTCGGGAATTTGCTTGGAGAGACATTCCGACCAGGTAAAGCTGGTCGAAAACAACGTAGCATCAAGAGAGACCAGGTCATGACCATCAAAGTCTGGAGTCATTCTGCAAATCGGATATAAAGCGCTGAAGAAAAAAATTGAGGATCTTTCTTCTGGTGAAGTGTATCCACTTGGAGCTTTGGGAAACTATAAGGGACTGCAGGGCCCTAGTAGATGTCTTTACGAATCCTCCTTGACGTAGCATCCTTGAATTGTCAGAGACAAAGAAAATACATTCACCGCAAGGTGAAGTGTATCCACTTAGTCCCCGAGCGTGGTAGTAGGTGTCGAAGACACGTGGTGCCGGGCTTGTAAATCATCTGCAGAAAAAACGTAGTCATTTGCAAAAAAGATGTGAGTACACGTAGTCCCCGAGCATGCTGTAAGGAGCAGGATGGTCCTTGTAGTAGGGTCAAAAATAGAAATGAATAATAAATGAAGTAGACGAAGTCCCCGAGGTTGGAGTCCTCGAGCCGAGTCGAGGTGCATTGTTGGAGAAGAATTCGGCTTGCAATTACTGTAGTATTAACGAAGCAGCTGCAAAAATATATTGCTGACCCGTGGGGCCAGCCCCCGAGACTGTAGCGCACCTTTATTAGGGAATTAGTTATACCAGCAAAATAAATAAAAATACATTTAAGCCAGAGGCTAACGGGCGGGCCGTATTACAAACCGGTGCTTCGGTGGCCCATCAAGTGGTGGAAACGGTTCGCGAAGATTTTGGGCGATGTGGCGATCGTGGGGGCGATAGGCACGGGCTCCCAAATACCCTGGAGACAGAGGGACGCGTCGCGCGATATAAAATGCGAAGACCGCGGCGGTGACCCCTCACTTGCCGTTGCATTCAGCGAAAACTCAGCCCACATTCTCTTCGTCTTCCACCTTCCACACGCGCAGAGCGTCACGAGCCCAACCCTAGATCCAGATCCAAATCCGGATCTAATCAGCCAAAGAAACAATAGCGCCGAGGAGGTCAAGCAAGTCGAAGGCGACGAAGAAGGCGGCGGAGCAGGAGCTTGTGAAGCCATTGTGGGCCCGGGGGTGGTCCCGGTGCACCCTCAGGAAGAAGAACCTGGAGGATCTCGTGGCTGACGAACTCCTCCAAGATGAAGTGACCGACGGGTGGAGGGCGGCGTACCAGGAAGAGTACCCGACGCCGAACACCGACGAACTCGTGGTGTTTGAAGCCTTCTTCAGGTGCGGGCTTGGAATCCCAGTCACCCCTTCCTCCGTGGGCTGCTGGAATATTACCAGATTCCACTGTGCAACTTGAATCCAAATTCAATGTTGCACATTGCGGTCTTCATCCACTTCTGTGAAGCGTACTTGGGGATAAAACCCCACTTCGACCTGTTCCGCCACTTCTTTCAGCTGAAGATCAACGGAAGCGGAACCTCCAACATCATCGGGTCGGTGTACCTCCAGGTTTGGGATGGAATGGCGGAGAGGTACATCATGATGCCCCTGCAGTCAAAGGCGATGGAGTACAAGGCGAAGTGGTTCTACATCCACCAAGAGGCGCCACGCCCGCCTTGAGACCCTTCCTCCGCACCGGTGGCGTTGACGACCTGGTCGGACCGGCCTGGGAAGGTGGGGATGGAGCAAGTTGACGAGCTCTTGACCCTGATGGACCGGAAGAGTGTCGATGGAGTTGTAGTCGCCTGGAACTTCATCGGCAGGAGGTGCTAGCCCTGCAAGGAAAGAGTCCACCCGGCGTACGAATAAGCCGGGGGTAATGACGGCACGCGTGAAGTGCCGGAACTAATCCCGGAGAGGTAGGCGCGATTGCACCTGGAGATGCTCTTCGACCTCAACAAGAGAAAAGATATTGAGAACCCGAGGAGGTCCTACTGCTTGGCGTATCCCCCGCCGAAGGTAAACTGCTTATTGATCAGCTTGTTGTAATCTTGTCGTGGTGAAGTGCGGCATGTTAACTTGCAACAGATCCGTGCCCAGGACCACGGCGTATACTTCTCGCTGGTCCCATCGGAGGCCTGGCCGAAAGGCGTCAACCAGCGTCACGAGCAGGTGCGGACACATCCTGGAACCAAGGAGGCGGTGGAAGACGATGACGACGAGGGGGTGGCTAGCGAGGAGCAAGTCCCTGAGGCCCGGGCAAGCAAACGCCGAGCCCGGGATGATCCCAAGGGGAAGCGCGGAGCTTCCCCGCCGAAGAAGAAGAAGAAGCCATCGCTAGAGACCGGCGGTGGCTTTAGTATCAACGAGGAGGCAGCGATGAAACGTCGCAAGGTGGTGGTGGACTGGTCGGACGATGATTCCGACAGCGGTGACGATGTCCCGCTTAGTGCCCGCTTCGGGAAGGGCTCGTCGGCGGTTGGTGGCGGGAAGGCCGCCCCTCAGAAGACGACGGAGAAGCAGACGCCGGAGTCGCAGAAGGTGCCGGAGCCACCTAAGATAGCTCCTACAGCTAGAGCAGCGCCGAAGCCCCAAGCCCGATGTTTCACACGGGCGCGGAAGACGTCGACCTTGTAAGTGGTCTTCTATGTTGTTTTGTGTAACACCTCTGGTGTTTAATTTGTAATTAACCTGACATGTCATCATCATTAGTCTTTAATCATATTGTTTGCCGTGCATTTAAGTTTGATTAATGCTTGTGTAGATATTCCTTTTCAAAAACCCTAAAAGCCCTAATCTTCCTATAGGGGCAAAATGGTAATTTCACCTCTGTGACTAGCTTGGTGTGATTTTTGTTCCTTTGGTGTCTTGTAGTTTTGTTGTGATGACCAAGGTTCAAAAAATCAAAATCAGATTTCAAATCCTTTTCAAAACCCTGATTTCCAAACCCTGGATTTTATCCCTCTTTTTGTAACTCAAAAATTATTCAAAATTTGGGGTTGGCCCAAAAAGCAAAGTTGTAGATCTGATCAAGAGAAATAACTTTGGTATTCACAAATTTTCAAGTTGCAGTACAAAACTTTGAGTTATTTCAAATTCATTCAAACTCAAACTTTTGTCCCCTTTTTGGGTTTTCAAAATTAGTTCGAAAACTAATGAGTTTCAGAAAAAGTTTATAATAGCAAAGTTGTAGGTTTTGGTAAAAGGAACAACTTTCATGTTTACAGATTTTCAAGTTCCAATATAAAATCAAAAGTAATTTTGAATTTATTCAATTTCCAAAAATGTCTTCTTTTCTGTTTTCAAATTTATTTCAAAAACTGTTTGGAATTTGAAAATGTTCTTATTGACAAAGTTGTAGATCTCAAAATTTTGCACAACTTTGGTGTTTTGAGTTTTTGTTGCTCAGTTCAAGTTTTGGGAGTAATTTCAAAAATTCAGAAAAAGGCTTGGTCTTGTCCCTCTGCACGATTCTTAAAGCAAGGAAGGGGACCCCCGGCCGCCGGCGGCGGAGCGTCGGCCACGCCATCCCGGCTGACCCGCGCCCGTGCCGCGCGCGCGACCGGAGCGGCCGCTCGACCCCCGGGCCCCTACCTAGCGCCGCCTTGCCCATCCCCTGCCCTCCCTCGTTTTCCCCCTCCGCCGCGCCGCGCGCGACCTCCCGCCCATGCCGAGCCGCGCTACCGTGCTCCCTACTTCCGCAATGGCCGCGCGAGCGCTCCCATCCCTCGCCCGGACCCCCCACCAGCACCAGCCCCGCGGCTATAAAAGCCCGCCGGAGCCGGAGCTCTCCTCTCAACCCCGCCGCCGTGGCCAGCTCGCTCGGAAGCCCCCGCCGCTCCACCTCCTAGCCCGAAAGCTTCGCCTTGAGTCCGTGAAGCTTCCCCACCTTCCAATTTCACCTCCCACGCCTCCAGTCGCCTGGCGTAAGGCCGTCGTTCCCATCTCCGGCGGAACCCGACGGGCACGGGTCCGTGAAATACTCCCCCTCCGGCCACTGATACCTCCCACTGACCCCGGAGTCAGCTTCCTTGGCTCCGCGCGACTCTAACCTGGCCCGTGCGGCCTCGTGTGTTGTACAGGATCGCCGGACCGCCGGAGAGCCGCCGCGGTCATCTTCTTCCCGAGCCTCACCCACGGGCACGGTCGAGCCCAGCCTCGAGCACGCGCCGAGCCTCACCCTCGAGCACGCGCCGAGCCTCACCCTCGAGCACGTGTCGAGCCTCACCCTCGAGCACGCGCCGAGCCTCACCCTCGAGCCCTGCCTCCGACACGTGGTAAGCACCCGAGGCCTCCGGTCTCTGTTCCCTCTCCGTCTCGCCCGAGCCCAGGCCTCGGGCAGACGCTTGTCTCTCCGTCTCGCCCGAGCCCAAGCCTCGGGCAGACACTCGTGTTTCCGTCTCGCCCGAGCCCAGGCCTCGGGCAGACCCTTGCTTTTCCGTCTCGCCCGAGCCCCAGGCCTCGGACGGACGCTTACTCTCCGCCTCGCCCGAGCCTCTGGGCCAGGCCTCGGACGGAGCAGTCGCTCCGCTTCGCCCGAGCCTCCCGGTTCGCCCGAGCCTCGCGGGAAAGAGCACAGTGCTCCTTTTTCTTTTTAGAAGATGTGAATAGTATTGCTTTTTCATCTTTTTGTATGATTTTCTGAGTTGCTCTAAAAATTCTGAAAATTTTACAGTTGAGTCTTTATACTGTGTAGTATTTTAGAAAAATATGAAACTTGACTTTTCTGCAAAAGTTTAAAAATGAAAAATCTCCCATTTAATTAATAAATGGATGGTTTTGGATTTTTAGAAAATCATTTATAACTCCAAAAATCATGAGACTAATTTTATGAGTTTCTTATGCCATGTTTAGTCTCTGGTAGAATTTTGAAGTCTTTTAGAATAAGTTGATTTTTGAGCTTTTATTTTTAATTGTTAAATAGTGCCTTTTGTTAATTTATGCTTAGATTTATTTGAGCACCTTAATGACCTCCAAAAATTATGAAATTTGTTTTGCCATCTAATTATACCTTAATGAACTTATGAGATTAATTCGGTAATTTTTGGAGCACCTTCATAAAATGACCTTTTTAAATATTTAAGAAAATAGAAAAGTGTTTAGGGTTTGTGTTGCCTACCCTGTGGTGTGACTTTTGGGATTGTTTGCTGTTCATAGACCCCCACCCAGCTGGTCTATGATGTTTTGTGATGCCATGCATGACTGTTGCTTAGGTTTGCTAGGTAATGGTTTATGGGTTTGATTAATCTTGCTTAAGGGTAAAATAATAAGTAACTAAATGTCCACTCTAGGAGTTACTTTCACTTTTGAAAGTATATTCTAGAATCAGTGGAATTTTCCTGCACCTTAGCTAGGCTATTGTTCATGTCAGCATCCTCATAAGCATCCATCATTGCATACGTGTAGTGTCTGAAGGAGAAGGCGTCAAGTTCGAGGCAGCCACCGACGAACCTGTCCCCGAGGCTACCCCGAGCTCCGACAACTGCCCTGCCGCCTTCGAGTCTACTCTCTTTGCTCTTCAAGGCAAGCCCCGGTGCATCCAACCTTTCCTTGGATTTACAAAATGTTTTCCTTAATGCTTTTGAGTAAATTACTGCATTAGGTATATAGGAGTTGTGTGCTATCCTAATTGGTGCATTATCCACCTTGACTACTGATACACCCGATACCCGCTTTTCAAAAGTATTTGAAAAATGCTTAGCAATGCTTATTAGACTTTGCAATAAAAATGCCAATTTCAAAAGTGTGATCACCTTAAGGAACTTTATGGGAATTTGGTTTTACTTCTCGACTGTTGGCTAAGTATCTGATCCGTACTTAGTTAATGGCGAGAAGAGGTTGTCCGCGCGTACGGTGTTGTCATGTTGTAGTCCCGGACTCAACAGTTGACACCGACCGGGACAGGTTTGAAAAGCTGACAGGACTATTACTCTTGGGTGAGATATGACCAAGGTGTAGTTTCTGGCTGGAAAATAGGGACCATCCGTATGATGGCCTGCTGGTCAAGACTTGTAACTATTCACATACTACGGAAAGCTCTGGCTGCGAGAAATCCTTGATTGAGGCCGACAACCGCGCACTGGGAGTGGAGAGATGGCGGAAGTAGCATGTACCCACGTGGGTTCGAGGCCCGGATTGAAGTGGTGTACTGTACTTCCGGGTGGCGTAGGACCGGTCTAATCTTGGAGGAATCGTGGTAGACGGGTTGGCATATGCAAGCTTGGGTGCTACATATGCAGTGTGGATAGGGATCCTCAGCTGAGTATTTATGTATCTGGATTAACGTTGCTCCTCGGTTATGGAGACTTGGTCCACTGACTGTCAACGGAGAGTGGTTCTCAACTAGGAATGTTTTGGAATGTAAAATGAATCATGAACGATGAAGAACTGAGGAATACTTGAACCTTTCCAAAAATAAAACAAGTTTTACAAAGTGCTTTTTCTGCAAACAGGACCTGTACTCTTGGGTTAGAGGCCCGAGGTGCACAAGTACTCTTGGGTTAGAGGCCCGAGGTGCTTGCTGTTGGCAGAAAAACTCAAAAATGCTTTTTCTGCAAAATACTTGATCTTGCTAAAGCCTTACCTTGACTACCCTAAGCCTCTCATTCCTGAGTCTTCTCCCTTTTTCTTTAGTCGGGTAAGTCTTGTTGAGTACCCCAGTACTCAGGGTTTGTTACCCATGCTGCAGGTATGCCTGAGTCTCCAAGATGTCTAGGACCCTGCTGTGTGACCTTCGTTCAGGAGGAGGCCGATGAGGCCGAAGAATAGATGTGCACCCTCGGGCTGGGTGAAGTACCTTTATGTTGTTGCTTCCCCGCTACGTTGTCTAATTTTGTATTATCAGGATTTGGTCTGTAATAACTGCACCTAAATTTCTATCTGAAACCTTGGTTTGTAAAATTATTGTTATCTAAGTCTTCCGCTCATTATTCCGATGTTATTTGTAAAAATTATGTGATGCTGTAACCGAATTGTGAGATGATCCTGCGGACATTGGGCGCTGATGTAGCCCGGTGGCGAACAGGTCTTAATCACATGGAACATGGGTTCGGCTGTCAGAGGTTGACAGGGACACGTGGGCCATGGGATTAGGGCCGTTCCGTCACAGATTTGGTATCGGAGCATCTCACTTTAACGTTGCAGTAGTTTTGCGAAAACTTCAAAAGATTTTTTTTTGAGTCCAAACAAACTTGACTATTTTGAGTCCAAATTGCTTTTCTCATCTTATCTCTTGATGGCAACACTAGTAGCAGGACAACGTGTCTTAAGCCCTATATATGTTATGTATCTTGCTTTGCCTTGTTCCGTAGGAACGATTCATGCATCATATCATATTCACTTAAGCTAACTAAGTATGTTGGGGTAGTATGCCTTTACCTGTTCTTGCTAGCCTTTCTCATCTATCTTCTCTTGTTCAGACATGGCTCGTCTCAAGTTGACTGCTCGCAAGTCAACCGGACCGCATGGTGTGCCGCGCCACCAGCTGGCACCACGCGTTGAAGAAGAGACTGCCGAACCTTCTAACGGACGTCGTTTTCCCCGTCGTTCCCGTAAGAACCTGAAGGAGGAAATCAAGGACCTGAAGGCTGAGCTGAAGGATTTGGAGCGTGACTTCTACCACTCACGCCTGGGGTTTTATGAAGCACAAGCTTCCCTGGAGCAGGCCAACCGGAACACGTTTCGCGCTATCGAGCAGCGCAATGAAGCTTGGGACCGCGAAGACGCCACCAGAGCCGAGCTCCACGGTCTGCAGCAGTACACAGCCCAGATCGAACAGTTCAACGACATGCTTCATGAAGAAGTGCACCAGTTGCATGATCAACTTCACCCCTTGGTACCCCCAGTCTTGGAAGACCCTGAAGACGGAATAGTGGAAGAGCCGGACATGGAGCAGGAGACCAGCATGAACGAGGAAGTTGAACCTGCCGAGAACATCCACGCTGAAGACGAGGACGAGGAGGAAGAGCCTGAGCTCATCCTCGAAGAAGAAGACGACGACGAGGACATGATCATCATCGATGAAGACTAGGCTCGTCGTTAAAAGATGAAGATTGAGATCGCTCGGTATGTTGCTCAGTGTGATACCTGCCAGAAAGTCAAAGCCGTGCACATGAAGCCCGAAGGAGAATTGCAACCGTTATCTGTACCTGCTTGGAAATGGGACGATATCAGTATGGACTTTATCAATGGTCTACCCAAGACATCAAGAGGTTTTGATTCCATATGGGTGATCGTGGATCGCCTCACCAAGCAAGCTCACTTCCTGCCAGTGAAGACCAGCTACACCGTTCCCACTTATGCCACTTTGTACAAGAAGAACATAGTAAAACTCCATGGCATACCCAAAACCATTATCTCTGATCGTGGTACCCAGTTTGTCGCCAAGTTTTGGAAAGCGTTCCATGCCTCACTTGGAACCAAGCTCTTGAATAGTACAGCATATCATCCTCAAACAGATGGACAAACTGAGCGAGTCAACCAAGTGTTAGAGGATATGTTGAGAGCATGTGTGCTCACTTTCGCAGATACTTGGGATGACTGTTTGCCCTTGGCAGAGTTCTCATATAATAACAGTTATCAAGAAAGCATCAAAATGGCACCCTTTGAAGCACTGTACGGCCGCCGTTGTCGTACACCTCTCAGTTGGTCTGAACCTGGAGAAAGAGAATTCTTTGGAGTTGATCTAGTAAAAGATATGGAAGTGAAAGTCAAGCAGATACAAGAGAATATGAAGATTGCACAGTCTCGACAGAAAAGTTATGCTGACAAGAGACGTCGACCTCTGCAGTTCGAGATCGGGGATTATGTATACTTGAAGGTCTCACCTACCAAAGGAGTCACTCGTTTTGGAGTTAAAGGGAAGTTAGCACCTCGCTATATTGGTCCCTTTGAGATTCTAGATCGCTGTGGCAAGGTAGCTTACAAGCTAAGATTGCCCGATCATCTTTCAGCAGTTCATAACGTGTTTCACGTCTCCCAACTCAAGAAGTGTCTCCGAGTGCCCGAGCATGTGGTTGAAGTTGAGGGTGTTGAGCTAGAACCAGATCTGTCATACACTGAGTATCCAGTTCGCGTGTTGGATCACAAGGATCGTGTTACCCGAAGGACTACCACGAGGTGGTACAAGATCCAGTGGAACCAACACTCTGAAGAGGAAGCCACTTGGGAATCTGAAGACTTCTTAGCGAAGAGCTATCCCGACTTTCTCAGCACTCTATAGATGTAAGTTTTGTCTTTCCTTCTTAAGACGTGGAATCTCGGGGCGAGATTTCTTTTAGGGGGAAAGGCTGTAACACCTCTGGTGTTTAATTTGTAATTAACCTGACATGTCATCATCATTAGTCTTTAATCATATTGTTTGCCGTGCATTTAAGTTTGATTAATGCTTGTGTAGATATTCCTTTTCAAAAACCCTAAAAGCCCTAATCTTCCTATAGGGGCAAAATGGTAATTTCACCTCTGTGACTAGCTTGGTGTGATTTTTGTTCCTTTGGTGTCTTGTAGTTTTGTTGTGATGACCAAGGTTCAAAAAATCAAAATCAGATTTCAAATCCTTTTCAAAACCCTGATTTCCAAACCCTGGATTTTATCCCTCTTTTTGTAACTCAAAAATTATTCAAAATTTGGGGTTGGTCCAAAAAGCAAAGTTGTAGATCTGATCAAGAGAAATAACTTTGGTATTCACAAATTTTCAAGTTGCAGTACAAAACTTTGAGTTATTTCAAATTCATTCAAACTCAAACTTTTGTCCCCTTTTTGGGTTTTCAAAATTAGTTCGAAAACTAATGAGTTTCAGAAAAAGTTTATAATAGCAAAGTTGGTAAAAGGAACAACTTTCATGTTTACAGATTTTCAAGTTCCAATATAAAATCAAAAGTAATTTTGAATTTATTCAATTTCCAAAAATGTCTTCTTTTCTGTTTTCAAATTTAATTCAAAAACTGTTTGGAATTTGAAAATGTTCTTATTGACAAAGTTGTAGATCTCAAAATTTTGCACAACTTTGGTGTTTTGAGTTTTTGTTGCTCAGTTCAAGTTTTGGGAGTAATTTCAAAAATTCAGAAAAAGGCTTGGTCTTGTCCCTCTGCACGATTCTTAAAGCAAGGAAGGGGACCCCCGGCCGCCGGCGGCGGAGCGTCGGCCACGCCATCCCGGCTGACCCGCGCCCATGCCGCGCGCGCGACCGGAGCGGCCGCTCGACCCCCGGGCCCCTACCTAGCGCCGCCTTGCCCATCCCCTGCCCTCCCTCGTTTTCCCCCTCCGCCGCGCCGCGCGCGACCTCCCGCCCATGCCGAGCCGCGCTACCGTGCTCCCTACTTCCGCAATGGCCGCGCGAGCGCTCCCATCCCTCGCCCGGACCCCCACCAGCACCAGCCCCGCGGCTATAAAAGCCCGCCGGAGCCGGAGCTCTCCTCTCAACCCCGCCGCCGTGGCCAGCTCGCTCGGAAGCCCCCGCCGCTCCACCTCCTAGCCCGAAAGCTTCGCCTTGAGTCCGTGAAGCTTCCCCACCTTCCAATTTCACCTCCCACGCCTCCAGTCGCCCGGCGTAAGGCCGTCGTTCCCATCTCCGGCGGAACCCGACGGGCACGGGTCCGTGAAATACTCCCCCTCCGGCCACTGATACCTCCCACTGACCCCGGAGTCAGCTTCCTTGGCTCCGCGCGACTCTAACCCGGCCCGTGCGGCCTCGTGTGTTGTACAGGATCGCCGGACCGCCGAAGAGCCGCCGCGGTCATCTTCTTCCCGAGCCTCACCCACGGGCACGGTCGAGCCCAGCCTCGAGCACGCGCCGAGCCTCACCCTCGAGCACGCGCCGAGCCTCACCCTCGAGCACGCGCCGAGCCTCACCCTCGAGCACGTGTCGAGCCTCACCCTCGAGCACGCGCCGAGCCTCACCCTCGAGCCCTGCCTCCGACACGTGGTAAGCACCCGAGGCCTCCGGTCTCTGTTCCCTCTCCGTCTCGCCCGAGCCCAGGCCTCGGGCAGACGCTTGTCTCTCCGTCTCGCCCGAGCCCAAGCCTCGGGCAGACACTCGTGTTTCCGTCTCGCCCGAGCCCAGGCCTCGGGCAGACCCTTGCTTTTCCGTCTCGCCCGAGCCCCAGGCCTCGGACGGACGCTTACTCTCCGCCTCGCCCGAGCCTCTGGGCCAGGCCTCGGACGGAGCAGTCGCTCCGCTTCGCCCGAGCCTCCCGGTTCGCCCGAGCCTCGCGGGAAAGAGCACAGTGCTCCTTTTTCTTTTTAGAAGATGTGAATAGTATTGCTTTTTCATCTTTTTGTATGATTTTCTGAGTTGCTCTAAAAATTCTGAAAATTTTACAGTTGAGTCTTTATACTGTGTAGTATTTTAGAAAAATATGAAACTTGACTTTTCTACAAAAGTTTAAAAATAAAAAATCTCCCATTTAATTAATAAATGGATGGTTTTGGATTTTTAGAAAATCATTTATAACTCCAAAAATCATGAGACTAATTTTATGAGTTTCTTATGCCATGTTTAGTCTCTGGTAGAATTTTGAAGTCTTTTAGAATAAGTTGATTTTTGAGCTTTTATTTTTAATTGTTAAATAGTGCCTTTTGTTAATTTATGCTTAGATTTATTTGAGCACCTTAATGACCTCCAAAAATTATGAAATTTGTTTTGCCATCTAATTATACCTTAATGAACTTATGAGATTAATTCGGTAATTTTTGGAGCACCTTCATAAAATGACCTTTTTAAATATTTAAGAAAATAGAAAAGTGTTTAGGGTTTGTGTTGCCTACCCTGTGGTGTGACTTTTGGGATTGTTTGCTGTTCATAGACCCCCACCCAGCTGGTCTATGATGTTTTGTGATGCCATGCATGACTGTTGCTTAGGTTTGCTAGGTAATGGTTTATGGGTTTGATTAATCTTGCTTAAGGGTAAAATAATAAGTAACTAAATGTCCACTCTAGGAGTTACTTTCACTTTTGAAAGTATATTCTAGAATCAGTGGAATTTTCCTGCACCTTAGCTAGGCTATTGTTCATGTCAGCATCCTCATAAGCATCCATCATTGCATACGTGTAGTGTCTGAAGGAGAAGGCGTCAAGTTCGAGGCAGCCACCGACGAACCTGTCCCCGAGGCTACCCCGAGCTCCGACAACTGCCCTGCCGCCTTCGAGTCTACTCTCTTTGCTCTTCAAGGCAAGCCCCTGTGCATCCAACCTTTCCTTGGATTTACAAAATGTTTTCCTTAATGCTTTTGAGTAAATTACTGCATTAGGTATATAGGAGTTGTGTGCTATCCTAATTGGTGCATTATCCACCTTGACTACTGATACACCCGATACCCGCTTTTCAAAAGTATTTGAAAAATGCTTAGCAATGCTTATTAGACTTTGCAATAAAAATGCCAATTTCAAAAGTGTGATCACCTTAAGGAACTTTATGGGAATTTGGTTTTACTTCTCGACTGTTGGCTAAGTATCTGATCCGTACTTAGTTAATGGCGAGAAGAGGTTGTCCGCGCGTACGGTGTTGTCATGTTGTAGTCCCGGACTCAACAGTTGACACCGACCGGGACAGGTTTGAAAAGCTGACAGGACTATTACTCTTGGGTGAGATATGACCAAGGTGTAGTTTCTGGCTAGAAAATAGGGACCATCCGTATGATGGCCTGCTGGTCAAGACTTGTAACTATTCACATACTACGGAAAGCTCTGGCTCCGAGAAATCCTTGATTGAGGCCGACAACCGCGCACTGGGAGTGGAGAGATGGCGGAAGTAGCATGTACCCACGTGGGTTCGAGGCCCGGATTGAAGTGGTGTACTGTACTTCCGGGTGGCGTAGGACCGGTCTAATCTTGGAGGAATCGTGGTAGACGGGTTGGCATATGCAAGCTTGGGTGCTACATATGCAGTGTGGATAGGGATCCTCAGCTGAGTATTTATGTATCTGGATTAACGTTGCTCCTCGGTTATGGAGACTTGGTCCACTGACTGTCAACGGAGAGTGGTTCTCAACTAGGAATGTTTTGGAATGTAAAATGAATCATGAACGATGAAGAACTGAGGAATACTTGAACCTTTCCAAAAATAAAACAAGTTTTACAAAGTGCTTTTTCTGCAAACAGGACCTGTACTCTTGGGTTAGAGGCCCGAGGTGCACAAGTACTCTTGGGTTAGAGGCCCGAGGTGCTTGCTGTTGGCAGAAAAACTCAAAAATGCTTTTTCTGCAAAATACTTGATCTTGCTAAAGCCTTACCTTGACTACCCTAAGCCTCTCATTCCTGAGTCTTCTCCCTTTTTCTTTAGTCGGGTAAGTCTTGTTGAGTACCCCAGTACTCAGGGTTTGTTACCCATGCTGCAGGTATGCCTGAGTCTCCAAGATGTCTAGGACCCTGCTGTGTGACCTTCGTTCAGGAGGAGGCCGATGAGGCCGAAGAATAGATGTGCACCCTCGGGCTGGGTGAAGTACCTTTATGTTGTTGCTTCCCCGCTACGTTGTCTAATTTTGTATTATCAGGATTTGGTCTGTAATAACTGCACCTAAATTTCTATCTGAAACCTTGGTTTGTAAAATTATTGTTATCTAAGTCTTCCGCTCATTATTCCGATGTTATTTGTAAAAATTATGTGATGCTGTAACCGAATTGTGAGATGATCCTGCGGACATTGGGCGCTGATGTAGCCCGGTGGCGAACAGGTCTTAAACACATGGAACATGGGTTCGGCTGTCAGAGGTTGACAGGGACACGTGGGCCATGGGATTAGGGCCGTTCCGTCACAGATTTGGTATCAGAGCATCTCACTTTAACTTTGCAGTAGTTTTGCGAAAACTTCAAAAGATTTTTTTTTGAGTCCAAACAAACTTGACTATTTTGAGTCCAAATTGCTTTTCTCATCTTATCTCTTGATGGCAACACTAGTAGCAGGACAACGTGTCTTAAGCCCTATATATGTTATGTATCTTGCTTTGCCTTGTTCCGTAGGAACGATTCATGCATCATATCATATTCACTTAAGCTAACTAAGTATGTTGGGGTAGTATGCCTTTACCTGTTCTTGCTAGCCTTTCTGATCTATCTTCTCTTGTTCAGACATGGCTCGTCTCAAGTTGACTGCTCGCAAATCAACCGGACCGCATGGTGTGCCGCGCCACCAGCTGGCACCACGCGTTGAAGAAGAGACTGCCGAACCTTCTAACGGACGTCGTTTTCCCCGTCGTTCCCGTAAGAACCTGAAGGAGGAAATCAAGGACCTGAAGGCTGAGCTGAAGGATTTGGAGCGTGACTTCTACCACTCACGCCTGGGGTTTTATGAAGCACAAGCTTCCCTGGAGCAGGCCAACCGGAACACGTTTCGCGCTATCGAGCAGCGCAATGAAGCTTGGGACCGCGAAGACGCCACCAGAGCCGAGCTCCACGGTCTGCAGCAGTACACAGCCCAGATCGAACAGTTCAACGACATGCTTCATGAAGAAGTGCACCAGTTGCATGATCAACTTCACCCCTTGGTACCCCTAGTCTTGGAAGACCCTGAAGACGGAATAGTGGAAGAGCCGGACATGGAGCAGGAGACCAGCATGAACGAGGAAGTTGAACCTGCCGAGAACATCCACGCTGAAGACGAGGACGAGGAGGAAGAGCATGAGCTCATCCTCGAAGAAGAAGACGACGACGAGGACATGATCATCATCGATGAAGACTAGGCTCGTCGTTAAAAGATGAAGATTGAGATCGCTCGGTATGTTGCTCAGTGTGATACCTGCCAGAAAGTCAAAGCCGTGCACATGAAGCCCGAAGGAGAATTGCAACCGTTATCTGTACCTGCTTGGAAATGGGACGATATCAGTATGGACTTTATCAATGGTCTACCCAAGACATCAAGAGGTTTTGATTCCATATGGGTGATCGTGGATCGCCTCACCAAGCAAGCTCACTTCCTGCCAGTGAAGACCAGCTACACCGTTCCCACTTATGCCACTTTGTACAAGAAGAACATAGTAAAACTCCATGGCATACCCAAAACCATTATCTCTGATCGTGGTACCCAGTTTGTCGCCAAGTTTTGGAAAGCGTTCCATGCCTCACTTGGAACCAAGCTCTTGAATAGTACAGCATATCATCCTCAAACAGATGGACAAACTGAGCGAGTCAACCAAGTGTTAGAGGATATGTTGAGAGCATGTGTGCTCACTTTCGCAGATACTTGGGATGACTGTTTGCCCTTGGCAGAGTTCTCATATAATAACAGTTATCAAGAAAGCATCAAAATGGCACCCTTTGAAGCACTGTACGGCCGCCGTTGTCGTACACCTCTCAGTTGGTCTGAACCTGGAGAAAGAGAATTCTTTGGAGTTGATCTAGTAAAAGATATGGAAGTGAAAGTCAAGCAGATACAAGAGAATATGAAGATTGCACAGTCTCGACAGAAAAGTTATGCTGACAAGAGACGTCGACCTCTGCAGTTCGAGATCGGGGATTATGTATACTTGAAGGTCTCACCTACCAAAGGAGTCACTCGTTTTGGAGTTAAAGGGAAGTTAGCACCTCGCTATATTGGTCCCTTTGAGATTCTAGATCGCTGTGGCAAGGTAGCTTACAAGCTAAGATTGCCCGATCATCTTTCAGCAGTTCATAACGTGTTTCACGTCTCCCAACTCAAGAAGTGTCTCCGAGTGCCCGAGCATGTGGTTGAAGTTGAGGGTGTTGAGCTAGAACCAGATCTGTCATACACTGAGTATCCAGTTCGCGTGTTGGATCACAAGGATCGTGTTACCCGAAGGACTACCACGAGGTGGTACAAGATCCAGTGGAACCAACACTCTGAAGAGGAAGCCACTTGGGAATCTGAAGACTTCTTAGCGAAGAGCTATCCCGACTTTCTCAGCACTCTATAGATGTAAGTTTTGTCTTTCCTTCTTAAGACGTGGAATCTCGGGGCGAGATTTCTTTTAGGGGGAAAGGCTGTAACACCTCTGGTGTTTAATTTGTAATTAACCTGACATGTCATCATCATTAGTCTTTAATCATATTGTTTGCCGTGCATTTAAGTTTGATTAATGCTTGTGTAGATATTCCTTTTCAAAAACCCTAAAAGCCCTAATCTTCCTATAGGGGCAAAATGGTAATTTCACCTCTGTGACTAGCTTGGTGTGATTTTTGTTCCTTTGGTGTCTTGTAGTTTTGTTGTGATGACCAAGGTTCAAAAAATCAAAATCAGATTTCAAATCCTTTTCAAAACCCTGATTTCCAAACCCTGGATTTTATCCCTCTTTTTGTAACTCAAAAATTATTCAAAATTTGGGGTTGGTCCAAAAAGCAAAGTTGTAGATCTGATCAAGAGAAATAACTTTGGTATTCACAAATTTTCAAGTTGCAGTACAAAACTTTGAGTTATTTCAAATTCATTCAAACTCAAACTTTTGTCCCCTTTTTGGGTTTTCAAAATTAGTTCGAAAACTAATGAGTTTCAGAAAAAGTTTATAATAGCAAAGTTGGTAAAAGGAACAACTTTCATGTTTACAGATTTTCAAGTTCCAATATAAAATCAAAAGTAATTTTGAACTTATTCAATTTCCAAAAATGTCTTCTTTTCTGTTTTCAAATTTAATTCAAAAACTGTTTGGAATTTGAAAATGTTCTTATTGACAAAGTTGTAGATCTCAAAATTTTGCACAACTTTGGTGTTTTGAGTTTTTGTTGCTCAGTTCAAGTTTTGGGAGTAATTTCAAAAATTCAGAAAAAGGCTTGGTCTTGTCCCTCTGCACGATTCTTAAAGCAAGGAAGGGGACCCCCGGCCGCCGGCGGCGGAGCGTCGGCCACGCCATCCCGGCTGACCCGCGCCCGTGCCGCGCGCGCGACCGGAGCGGCCGCTCGACCCCCGGGCCCCTACCTAGCGCCGCCTTGCCCATCCCCTGCCCTCCCTCGTTTTCCCCCTCCGCCGCGCCGCGCGCGACCTCCCGCCCATGCCGAGCCGCGCTACCGTGCTCCCTACTTCCGCAATGGCCGCGCGAGCGCTCCCATCCCTCGCCCGGACCCCCACCAGCACCAGCCCCGCGGCTATAAAAGCCCGCCGGAGCCGGAGCTCTCCTCTCAACCCCGCCGCCGTGGCCAGCTCGCTCGGAAGCCCCCGCCGCTCCACCTCCTAGCCCGAAAGCTTCGCCTTGAGTCCGTGAAGCTTCCCCACCTTCCAATTTCACCTCCCACGCCTCCAGTCGCCCGGCGTAAGGCCGTCGTTCCCATCTCCGGCGGAACCCGACGGGCACGGGTCCGTGAAATACTCCCCCTCCGGCCACTGATACCTCCCACTGACCCCGGAGTCAGCTTCCTTGGCTCCGCGCGACTCTAACCCGGCCCGTGCGGCCTCGTGTGTTGTACAGGATCGCCGGACCGCCGGAGAGCCGCCGCGGTCATCTTCTTCCCGAGCCTCACCCACGGGCACGGTCGAGCCCAGCCTCGAGCACGCGCCGAGCCTCACCCTCGAGCACGCGCCGAGCCTCACCCTCGAGCACGTGTCGAGCCTCACCCTCGAGCACGCGCCGAGCCTCACCCTCGAGCCCTGCCTCCGACACGTGGTAAGCACCCGAGGCCTCCGGTCTCTGTTCCCTCTCCGTCTCGCCCGAGCCCAGGCCTCGGGCAGACGCTTGTCTCTCCGTCTCGCCCGAGCCCAAGCCTCGGGCAGACACTCGTGTTTCCGTCTCGCCCGAGCCCAGGCCTCGGGCAGACCCTTGCTTTTCCGTCTCGCCCGAGCCCCAGGCCTCGGACGGACGCTTACTCTCCGCCTCGCCCGAGCCTCTGGGCCAGGCCTCGGACGGAGCAGTCGCTCCGCTTCGCCCGAGCCTCCCGGTTCGCCCGAGCCTCGCGGGAAAGAGCACAGTGCTCCTTTTTCTTTTTAGAAGATGTGAATAGTATTGCTTTTTCATCTTTTTGTATGATTTTCTGAGTTGCTCTAAAAATTCTGAAAATTTTACAGTTGAGTCTTTATACTGTGTAGTATTTTAGAAAAATATGAAACTTGACTTTTCTGCAAAAGTTTAAAAATGAAAAATCTCCCATTTAATTAATAAATGGATGGTTTTGGATTTTTAGAAAATCATTTATAACTCCAAAAATCATGAGACTAATTTTATGAGTTTCTTATGCCATGTTTAGTCTCTGGTAGAATTTTGAAGTCTTTTAGAATAAGTTGATTTTTGAGCTTTTATTTTTAATTGTTAAATAGTGCCTTTTGTTAATTTATGCTTAGATTTATTTGAGCACCTTAATGACCTCCAAAAATTATGAAATTTGTTTTGCCATCTAATTATACCTTAATGAACTTATGAGATTAATTCGGTAATTTTTGGAGCACCTTCATAAAATGACCTTTTTAAATATTTAAGAAAATAGAAAAGTGTTTAGGGTTTGTGTTGCCTACCCTGTGGTGTGACTTTTGGGATTGTTTGCTGTTCATAGACCCCCACCCAGCTGGTCTATGATGTTTTGTGATGCCATGCATGACTGTTGCTTAGGTTTGCTAGGTAATGGTTTATGGGTTTGATTAATCTTGCTTAAGGGTAAAATAATAAGTAACTAAATGTCCACTCTAGGAGTTACTTTCACTTTTGAAAGTATATTCTAGAATCAGTGGAATTTTCCTGCACCTTAGCTAGGCTATTGTTCATGTCAGCATCCTCATAAGCATCCATCATTGCATACGTGTAGTGTCTGAAGGAGAAGGCGTCAAGTTCGAGGCAGCCACCGACGAACCTGTCCCCGAGGCTACCCCGAGCTCCGACAACTGCCCTGCCGCCTTCGAGTCTACTCTCTTTGCTCTTCAAGGCAAGCCCCGGTGCATCCAACCTTTCCTTGGATTTACAAAATGTTTTCCTTAATGCTTTTGAGTAAATTACTGCATTAGGTATATAGGAGTTGTGTGCTATCCTAATTGGTGCATTATCCACCTTGACTACTGATACACCCGATACCCGCTTTTCAAAAGTATTTGAAAAATGCTTAGCAATGCTTATTAGACTTTGCAATAAAAATGCCAATTTCAAAAGTGTGATCACCTTAAGGAACTTTATGGGAATTTGGTTTTACTTCTCGACTGTTGGCTAAGTATCTGATCCGTACTTAGTTAATGGCGAGAAGAGGTTGTCCTGCGCGTACGGTGTTGTCATGTTGTAGTCCCGGACTCAACAGTTGACACCGACCGGGACAGGTTTGAAAAGCTGACAGGACTATTACTCTTGGGTGAGATATGACCAAGGTGTAGTTTCTGGCTGGAAAATAGGGACCATCCGTATGATGGCCTGCTGGTCAAGACTTGTAACTATTCACATACTACGGAAAGCTCTGGCTCCGAGAAATCCTTGATTGAGGCCGACAACCGCGCACTGGGAGTGGAGAGATGGCGGAAGTAGCATGTACCCACGTGGGTTCGAGGCCCGGATTGAAGTGGTGTACTGTACTTCCGGGTGGCGTAGGACCGGTCTAATCTTGGAGGAATCGTGGTAGACGGGTTGGCATATGCAAGCTTGGGTGCTACATATGCAGTGTGGATAGGGATCCTCAGCTGAGTATTTATGTATCTGGATTAACGTTGCTCCTCGGTTATGGAGACTTGGTCCACTGACTGTCAACGGAGAGTGGTTCTCAACTAGGAATGTTTTGGAATGTAAAATGAATCATGAACGATGAAGAACTGAGGAATACTTGAACCTTTCCAAAAATAAAACAAGTTTTACAAAGTGCTTTTTCTGCAAACAGGACCTGTACTCTTGGGTTAGAGGCCCGAGGTGCACAAGTACTCTTGGGTTAGAGGCCCGAGGTGCTTGCTGTTGGCAGAAAAACTCAAAAATGCTTTTTCTGCAAAATACTTGATCTTGCTAAAGCCTTACCTTGACTACCCTAAGCCTCTCATTCCTGAGTCTTCTCCCTTTTTCTTTAGTCGGGTAAGTCTTGTTGAGTACCCCAGTACTCAGGGTTTGTTACCCATGCTGCAGGTATGCCTGAGTCTCCAAGATGTCTAGGACCCTGCTGTGTGACCTTCGTTCAGGAGGAGGCCGATGAGGCCGAAGAATAGATGTGCACCCTCGGGCTGGGTGAAGTACCTTTATGTTGTTGCTTCCCCGCTACGTTGTCTAATTTTGTATTATCAGGATTTGGTCTGTAATAACTGCACCTAAATTTCTATCTGAAACCTTGGTTTGTAAAATTATTGTTATCTAAGTCTTCCGCTCATTATTCCGATGTTATTTGTAAAAATTATGTGATGCTGTAACCGAATTGTGAGATGATCCTGCGGACATTGGGCGCTGATGTAGCCCGGTGGCGAACAGGTCTTAATCACATGGAACATGGGTTCGGCTGTCAGAGGTTGACAGGGACACGTGGGCCATGGGATTAGGGCCGTTCCGTCACAGATTTGGTATCGGAGCATCTCACTTTAACGTTGCAGTAGTTTTGCGAAAACTTCAAAAGATTTTTTTTTGAGTCCAAACAAACTTGACTATTTTGAGTCCAAATTGCTTTTCTCATCTTATCTCTTGATGGCAACACTAGTAGCAGGACAACGTGTCTTAAGCCCTATATATGTTATGTATCTTGCTTTGCCTTGTTCCGTAGGAACGATTCATGCATCATATCATATTCACTTAAGCTAACTAAGTATGTTGGGGTAGTATGCCTTTACCTGTTCTTGCTAGCCTTTCTGATCTATCTTCTCTTGTTCAGACATGGCTCGTCTCAAGTTGACTGCTCGCAAATCAACCGGACCGCATGGTGTGCCGCGCCACCAGCTGGCACCACGCGTTGAAGAAGAGACTGCCGAACCTTCTAACGGACGTCGTTTTCCCCGTCGTTCCCGTAAGAACCTGAAGGAGGAAATCAAGGACCTGAAGGCTGAGCTGAAGGATTTGGAGCGTGACTTCTACCACTCACGCCTGGGGTTTTATGAAGCACAAGCTTCCCTGGAGCAGGCCAACCGGAACACGTTTCGCGCTATCGAGCAGCGCAATGAAGCTTGGGACCGCGAAGACGCCACCAGAGCCGAGCTCCACGGTCTGCAGCAGTACACAGCCCAGATCGAACAGTTCAACGACATGCTTCATGAAGAAGTGCACCAGTTGCATGATCAACTTCACCCCTTGGTACCCCTAGTCTTGGAAGACCCTGAAGACGGAATAGTGGAAGAGCCGGACATGGAGCAGGAGACCAGCATGAACGAGGAAGTTGAACCTGCCGAGAACATCCACGCTGAAGACGAGGACGAGGAGGAAGAGCATGAGCTCATCCTCGAAGAAGAAGACGACGACGAGGACATGATCATCATCGATGAAGACTAGGCTCGTCATTAAAAGATGAAGATTGAGATCGCTCGGTATGTTGCTCAGTGTGATACCTGCCAGAAAGTCAAAGCCGTGCACATGAAGCCCGAAGGAGAATTGCAACCGTTATCTGTACCTGCTTGGAAATGGGACGATATCAGTATGGACTTTATCAATGGTCTACCCAAGACATCAAGAGGTTTTGATTCCATATGGGTGATCGTGGATCGCCTCACCAAGCAAGCTCACTTCCTGCCAGTGAAGACCAGCTACACCGTTCCCACTTATGCCACTTTGTACAAGAAGAACATAGTAAAACTCCATGGCATACCCAAAACCATTATCTCTGATCGTGGTACCCAGTTTGTCGCCAAGTTTTGGAAAGCGTTCCATGCCTCACTTGGAACCAAGCTCTTGAATAGTACAGCATATCATCCTCAAACAGATGGACAAACTGAGCGAGTCAACCAAGTGTTAGAGGATATGTTGAGAGCATGTGTGCTCACTTTCGCAGATACTTGGGATGACTGTTTGCCCTTGGCAGAGTTCTCATATAATAACAGTTATCAAGAAAGCATCAAAATGGCACCCTTTGAAGCACTGTACGACCGCCGTTGTCGTACACCTCTCAGTTGGTCTGAACCTGGAGAAAGAGAATTCTTTGGAGTTGATCTAGTAAAAGATATGGAAGTGAAAGTCAAGCAGATACAAGAGAATATGAAGATTGCACAGTCTCGACAGAAAAGTTATGCTGACAAGAGACGTCGACCTCTGCAGTTCGAGATCGGGGATTATGTATACTTGAAGGTCTCACCTACCAAAGGAGTCACTCGTTTTGGAGTTAAAGGGAAGTTAGCACCTCGCTATATTGGTCCCTTTGAGATTCTAGATCGCTGTGGCAAGGTAGCTTACAAGCTAAGATTGCCCGATCATCTTTCAGCAGTTCATAACGTGTTTCACGTCTCCCAACTCAAGAAGTGTCTCCGAGTGCCCGAGCATGTGGTTGAAGTTGAGGGTGTTGAGCTAGAACCAGATCTGTCATACACTGAGTATCCAGTTCGCGTGTTGGATCACAAGGATCGTGTTACCCGAAGGACTACCACGAGGTGGTACAAGATCCAGTGGAACCAACACTCTGAAGAGGAAGCCACTTGGGAATCTGAAGACTTCTTAGCGAAGAGCTATCCCGACTTTCTCAGCACTCTATAGATGTAAGTTTTGTCTTTCCTTCTTAAGACGTGGAATCTCGGGGCGAGATTTCTTTTAGGGGGAAAGGCTGTAACACCTCTGGTGTTTAATTTGTAATTAACCTGACATGTCATCATCATTAGTCTTTAATCATATTGTTTGCCGTGCATTTAAGTTTGATTAATGCTTGTGTAGATATTCCTTTTCAAAAACCCTAAAAGCCCTAATCTTCCTATAGGGGCAAAATGGTAATTTCACCTCTGTGACTAGCTTGGTGTGATTTTTGTTCCTTTGGTGTCTTGTAGTTTTGTTGTGATGACCAAGGTTCAAAAAATCAAAATCAGATTTCAAATCCTTTTCAAAACCCTGATTTCCAAACCCTGGATTTTATCCCTCTTTTTGTAACTCAAAAATTATTCAAAATTTGGGGTTGGTCCAAAAAGCAAAGTTGTAGATCTGATCAAGAGAAATAACTTTGGTATTCACAAATTTTCAAGTTGCAGTACAAAACTTTGAGTTATTTCAAATTCATTCAAACTCAAACTTTTGTCCCCTTTTTGGGTTTTCAAAATTAGTTCGAAAACTAATGAGTTTCAGAAAAAGTTTATAATAGCAAAGTTGGTAAAAGGAACAACTTTCATGTTTACAGATTTTCAAGTTCCAATATAAAATCAAAAGTAATTTTGAATTTATTCAATTTCCAAAAATGTCTTCTTTTCTGTTTTCAAATTTAATTCAAAAACTGTTTGGAATTTGAAAATGTTCTTATTGACAAAGTTGTAGATCTCAAAATTTTGCACAACTTTGGTGTTTTGAGTTTTTGTTGCTCAGTTCAAGTTTTGGGAGTAATTTCAAAAATTCAGAAAAAGGCTTGGTCTTGTCCCTCTGCACGATTCTTAAAGCAAGGAAGGGGACCCCCGGCCGCCGGCGGCGGAGCGTCGGCCACGCCATCCCGGCTGACCCGCGCCCGTGCCGCGCGCGCGACCGGAGCGGCCGCTCGACCCCCGGGCCCCTACCTAGCGCCGCCTTGCCCATCCCCTGCCCTCCCTCGTTTTCCCCCTCCGCCGCGCCGCGCGCGACCTCCCGCCCATGCCGAGCCGCGCTACCGTGCTCCCTACTTCCGCAATGGCCGCGCGAGCGCTCCCATCCCTCGCCCGGACCCCCACCAGCACCAGCCCCGCGGCTATAAAAGCCCGCCGGAGCCGGAGCTCTCCTCTCAACCCCGCCGCCGTGGCCAGCTCGCTCGGAAGCCCCCGCCGCTCCACCTTCTAGCCCGAAAGCTTCGCCTTGAGTCCGTGAAGCTTCCCCACCTTCCAATTTCACCTCCCACGCCTCCAGTCGCCCGGCGTAAGGCCGTCGTTCCCATCTCCGGCGGAACCCGACGGGCACGGGTCCGTGAAATACTCCCCCTCCGGCCACTGATACCTCCCACTGACCCCGGAGTCAGCTTCCTTGGCTCCGCGCGACTCTAACCCGGCCCGTGCGGCCTCGTGTGTTGTACAGGATCGCCGGACCGCCGGAGAGCCGCCGCGGTCATCTTCTTCCCGAGCCTCACCCACGGGCACGGTCGAGCCCAGCCTCGAGCACGCGCCGAGCCTCACCCTCGAGCACGCGCCGAGCCTCACCCTCGAGCACGTGTCGAGCCTCACCCTCGAGCACGCGCCGAGCCTCACCCTCGAGCCCTGCCTCCGACACGTGGTAAGCACCCGAGGCCTCCGGTCTCTGTTCCCTCTCCGTCTCGCCCGAGCCCAGGCCTCGGGCAGACGCTTGTCTCTCCGTCTCGCCCGAGCCCAAGCCTCGGGCAGACACTCGTGTTTCCGTCTCGCCCGAGCCCAGGCCTCGGGCAGACCCTTGCTTTTCCGTCTCGCCCGAGCCCCAGGCCTCGGACGGACGCTTACTCTCCGCCTCGCCCGAGCCTCTGGGCCAGGCCTCGGACGGAGCAGTCGCTCCGCTTCGCCCGAGCCTCCCGGTTCGCCCGAGCCTCGCGGGAAAGAGCACAGTGCTCCTTTTTCTTTTTAGAAGATGTGAATAGTATTGCTTTTTCATCTTTTTGTATGATTTTCTGAGTTGCTCTAAAAATTCTGAAAATTTTACAGTTGAGTCTTTATACTGTGTAGTATTTTAGAAAAATATGAAACTTGACTTTTCTGCAAAAGTTTAAAAATGAAAAATCTCCCATTTAATTAATAAATGGATGGTTTTGGATTTTTAGAAAATCATTTATAACTCCAAAAATCATGAGACTAATTTTATGAGTTTCTTATGCCATGTTTAGTCTCTGGTAGAATTTTGAAGTCTTTTAGAATAAGTTGATTTTTGAGCTTTTATTTTTAATTGTTAAATAGTGCCTTTTGTTAATTTATGCTTAGATTTATTTGAGCACCTTAATGACCTCCAAAAATTATGAAATTTGTTTTGCCATCTAATTATACCTTAATGAACTTATGAGATTAATTCGGTAATTTTTGGAGCACCTTCATAAAATAACCTTTTTAAATATTTAAGAAAATAGAAAAGTGTTTAGGGTTTGTGTTGCCTACCCTGTGGTGTGACTTTTGGGATTGTTTGCTGTTCATAGACCCCCACCCAGCTGGTCTATGATGTTTTGTGATGCCATGCATGACTGTTGCTTAGGTTTGCTAGGTAATGGTTTATGGGTTTGATTAATCTTGCTTAAGGGTAAAATAATAAGTAACTAAATGTCCACTCTAGGAGTTACTTTCACTTTTGAAAGTATATTCTAGAATCAGTGGAATTTTCCTGCACCTTAGCTAGGCTATTGTTCATGTCAGCATCCTCATAAGCATCCATCATTGCATACGTGTAGTGTCTGAAGGAGAAGGCGTCAAGTTCGAGGCAGCCACCGACGAACCTGTCCCCGAGGCTACCCCGAGCTCCGACAACTGCCCTGCCGCCTTCGAGTCTACTCTCTTTGCTCTTCAAGGCAAGCCCCGGTGCATCCAACCTTTCCTTGGATTTACAAAATGTTTTCCTTAATGCTTTTGAGTAAATTACTGCATTAGGTATATAGGAGTTGTGTGCTATCCTAATTGGTGCATTATCCACCTTGACTACTGATACACCCGATACCCGCTTTTCAAAAGTATTTGAAAAATGCTTAGCAATGCTTATTAGACTTTGCAATAAAAATGCCAATTTCAAAAGTGTGATCACCTTAAGGAACTTTATGGGAATTTGGTTTTACTTCTCGACTGTTGGCTAAGTATCTGATCCGTACTTAGTTAATGGCGAGAAGAGGTTGTCCGCGCGTACGGTGTTGTCATGTTGTAGTCCCAGACTCAACAGTTGACACCGACCGGGACAGGTTTGAAAAGCTGACAGGACTATTACTCTTGGGTGAGATATGACCAAGGTGTAGTTTCTGGCTGGAAAATAGGGACCATCCGTATGATGGCCTGCTGGTCAAGACTTGTAACTATTCACATACTACGGAAAGCTCTGGCTCCGAGAAATCCTTGATTGAGGCCGACAACCGCGCACTGGGAGTGGAGAGATGGCGGAAGTAGCATGTACCCACGTGGGTTCGAGGCCCGGATTGAAGTGGTGTACTGTACTTCCGGGTGGCGTAGGACCGGTCTAATCTTGGAGGAATCGTGGTAGACGGGTTGGCATATGCAAGCTTGGGTGCTACATATGCAGTGTGGATAGGGATCCTCAGCTGAGTATTTATGTATCTGGATTAACGTTGCTCCTCGGTTATGGAGACTTGGTCCACTGACTGTCAACGGAGAGTGGTTCTCAACTAGGAATGTTTTGGAATGTAAAATGAATCATGAACGATGAAGAACTGAGGAATACTTGAACCTTTCCAAAAATAAAACAAGTTTTACAAAGTGCTTTTTCTGCAAACAGGACCTGTACTCTTGGGTTAGAGGCCCGAGGTGCACAAGTACTCTTGGGTTAGAGGCCCGAGGTGCTTGCTGTTGGCAGAAAAACTCAAAAATGCTTTTTCTGCAAAATACTTGATCTTGCTAAAGCCTTACCTTGACTACCCTAAGCCTCTCATTCCTGAGTCTTCTCCCTTTTTCTTTAGTCGGGTAAGTCTTGTTGAGTACCCCAGTACTCAGGGTTTGTTACCCATGCTGCAGGTATGCCTGAGTCTCCAAGATGTCTAGGACCCTGCTGTGTGACCTTCGTTCAGGAGGAGGCCGATGAGGCCGAAGAATAGATGTGCACCCTCGGGCTGGGTGAAGTACCTTTATGTTGTTGCTTCCCCGCTACGTTGTCTAATTTTGTATTATCAGGATTTGGTCTGTAATAACTGCACCTAAATTTCTATCTGAAACCTTGGTTTGTAAAATTATTGTTATCTAAGTCTTTCGCTCATTATTCCGATGTTATTTGTAAAAATTATGTGATGCTGTAACCGAATTGTGAGATGATCCTGCGGACATTGGGCGCTGATGTAGCCCGGTGGCGAACAGGTCTTAATCACATGGAACATGGGTTCGGCTGTCAGAGGTTGACAGGGACACGTGGGCCATGGGATTAGGGCCGTTCCGTCACATTTTGCTATGTTTGTCCTTTGGTCGGAGATTGTTGTTGATAATCCCCGTGCTCGTTGCGTAGTTCGGCGACGTCAGAAGATGACGGGCCGACCAGCGGGGACGCTCGAAGAGAGCCAAGCCCTCCGCCGACCATGAAGAAGGAGCAGGGCGGTGAGGCGACCATGGTGGAGGCGGCGGCGGAGGAGACAGAGGCGGAGCCGGCTCCCGCGGTCCCCGAGCCTTCCGTGGAAGTGGGGGAACCCCCCAGTCCCCGGTGAAAGAAGCCAGGATGGGCGACGCGGGCGAGGCGGAGGCGGACCTGGAGATGCCCGTGGCGTCACTAGGGCTGGGTAGGCGGGAGAGGAGGAATAGGAAGGCACCGGTGCCCCCCGCGAAGGAGCCGGAGATTGAAGAGATCAATCGAGGGGAGGCAGAGCCCAAGCGGGGGCCTATCCGCATCGTTCGAGTCGATGGAGATGAAGTCGTCTTCGTTGACGAGGAGGTGGCGGCGGAGGAGACCAGTGCCTTCCTGGGCGACGCCGTCAAGCTGATGGAGCGCGTTCAGGTATGGAGGTCCTTCACCCCTCGACAGGATGTAGAAGCTTTTGGTAGTGATTGATCTGGTCGTCATTTTTGCAGCATCTCATTAAGGTCGGCGAGGAGCGAAGACTCGCGATCGAGAAGCTGACGCCGCTGGCCAAGGATAACGCGTGACTTCGAGCGGAGGTCAAGCGCGTCGAAGGCCAGTTCGCTGGTCTCGAGGCGAGCTTGGCGGACGCCCACGCGCGGTCGTGTGAGCTGGAGACGGCCATCCAGCAGCGGGAGCAGGAGAACAGCGAGCTGATGGCGCAGGCGGAGAAAGTAGACGAAGTCGCCGCGCGTAAGTTGACCGGAGTTTTTGTCATCCTTTGGAGTTTGTGTAGCACTTGGTCGAAAGACTGATGGCGACATTGTCCGCGCAGAGCTGCTGCAGGCTGAAGAGGAGAGGCGTCTCCTAGCGGAGGAAAAGGCGGCGACCGAGGAGGAGACCCGCAAGTGGAAGGAAATGCACCGAGGTGAGTCCCTTCGTCGACGCCTGGTAGGAGTAGTCTTGGAGAGTCTTCTTATTCTTTGGTATGCCATCTGCAGTTTACCGGGACAATGTACGTCTGCAATTTGCAGATTTGGAGAAGAAGGTGGACCTCTACTCCGACCGCTTCTAGACGTTGGCGGAGGAGGTGGCCCCGTTGGTGCAGTGCGTCGACGAGGAGCCTCTTTTTTCGGCGGAGAAGGAGCGGAGGACCACCGAAGGTGTCCTGAAGAAGGTGCAGGGCCTGTGGGGCCGTTTCCAGGCGTACACCAAGACGGCGGCGCAGAGCGTGGCTGCTCATGGACTCGCCATCCTCCGTTCGCACTACCCGCGGATGGAGATAGAGAGGGTGAGCGCAGGCTTTGCTGCTGAAACTTCGGAGGCCGACATGGAGCGTCTGGAGACGGAGGCGGAGCCGGCAGCCGAAGCCCTCGTGGCTGATGTAGATCTTTTTGCTGTAGGACAACAGTAGATTGTATCATAGGAGATTAGTCTGTAAATAGACTCTTGAGTGAAATATTCAAAGCTTTATCGAGTCGGTGTGCTTTGTATTTCACTCGTATTTCCACAGGCCCTTCACTCGTGAGCCGAAGCGATGAACAGTTTGGCCTTGGGTTATCCCATGATCCGTATCGTAGAGCGTGGAGCCCGTATATGCATAGGAGTCATAGGAATCCCAACGAGCCGCTGCTGGCATCCCGTAGCGCAGAGGGCAGACGCTCGTGCATGCGTAGGGAGGTACCAGAGACAGGGCGCTCTCCGAGAGGTTCGATCGAGGCGTGACTTAGGAGTATGGAGACCGTATGGAGAGCGAGTATGGAGACCATATGGAGACCGAGTATACAGGCACTGGACGTATAGCCTCAGAAATCTCAGCCCGAGCTTAGCCTTTCCTTCGTAGCGCAGAGGGTAGACACTCTTGCACGCGTAGAGAGGGCAGGACATCACTCGGGAGGACTGCTGGCCTCCACAACGCAGAGGGCAGACGCTCATGCACGCGTATAGAGGTGACAGCAACCCCGGCTTTGAGGCTTCTTTCATCGTCAGCCAGGCTGCTTGGAGAGATCGGCAAACGTTTGGAGTGGTCGGTGAACGTTTGGAGAACGTTAGGAGAGGTCAGCGAAAAAATGGCAAGGCGAACACGTCGGTGATTCTTTATTCATCATGGAGAGTACATGGTACAAGCCGTTTAGGCGTAAAACCTTCTAAGGTGCTAGATGCTCCAGGAGTTGGGTACGTCAATGCCTTCGAGGTCAGAGAGACGGTAGGAGCCTGGTTGGGTGACCTCCTTTACCATGTAGGGGCCATCCCAGTGAGAGGAGAGCTTGTGCAGGCCATCGGTCTTGAGCTTCCGCTTGAGGACGTGGTCGCCAACGATGAAGGATCTGTCCTTGACGTTGAGATTGTAGTAGCGGCGAACACCTTCGAGGTACTTGGCTGTCCAGAGACATGAGGCGAGCCGTTCTTCTTCCAGGCGATCGAGGTCATCTGAGCGCGCCTGGTCGGATGCCTCCTCGTCGTAGTGTTCAACCCGGGGGGAGCGAAAGGCGATGTCAGCTGGTATGACAGCTTCAGAGCCGAAGACCATGAAGTACGGAGATACGTCGATGTTGCGACTGGGCTGGGTGCGGAGACCCCATAACACAGAGGGGAGCTCGCATAGCCAGCGACCAGGATGCTTCTCTTCCTTCTGGTAGAGCCGCTTCTTGAGGGCGTCGAGGATCATGCCATTGGCGCGTTCAGCTTGGCCATTAGCGCGAGGATGGGCGACGGAGACGTATTTGACGAGCACGCCGCGTCCTTCGCAGAAGTCCCAGAAGACGTTGCCGGTGAAGTTGGATCCCAGGTCGGTGATGATGGAGTTTGGGAGGCCGAAGCGATGTATGATCTCATCGATGAAGGTGACGACGTTTTTGGCGGTGGCCTTGGTGATCGGCTTTGCCTCTATCCATTTGGAGAATTTATCAACGGCGACGTAGATCCACTTGAAGCTTCCAGGAGCTGGTCGGAACGGGCCAATCATGTCCAACTCCTAGCAGGCGAAAGGCCAAGAGGCCGGTATGGTTTGGAGCTCCTGTGCGGGGACATGAGTTTGCTTGGCGAAGAACTGGCACCCCTCGCAGGTGCGTACAAGCTTCTCAGCGTCGGAGACCGCTGATGGCCAGTAGAAGCCTGCTCAGAAGGCTTTGCGCACCAGGGTCTTTGCGGCGGCGTGGTTCCCGCAGATGCCGGCGTGGATGTCGAGGAGGATCTCTACGCCGTCTTCTCTGGAGACGCACTTTTGGAGCACTTCTGCCCTTGAGTTCTTGTGCATCAGCACCCCGTCAGTGAGTACGTAGTTGTTTGTGCGGCGAATGAGGCGCTCAGCCTCAACCTTGTCAGCTGGGACAAGGTTCTCGGAGAGGTACTTGATGAAATCTTCCCGCCAGTCCGGGGACGATGCTGGAATAACTCCGACCAGTTTATCGGTTGGCGGAGGCGGCAGATTGACGTCCATCGGAGTGGTGAAGCTTTGCGGATTGGCGATGGAGGGCTCGAGCAAGTCGTGGACGAATACTCCAGCCGGAACCGGAGACCGTGACGACGCCAGCTTTGATAGCTCATCGGCTGCTTGATTTCGATCACAGAGAACATGGTGGTACTCGACACCAAAGAACTTGTCCTCAAGCTTCCGGATGGCCGAGTAGTATGCGTTCGTCTTGTCGTTGGAGCAGCTCTAGTCCTTGTTGAGCTGGTTGATGACGAGGGCGGAGTCACCATAGACCATGAGGCGCTTGACACTGAGCTCGCTGGCGATGCGAAGTCCGTGGAGAGCAGCTTCGTACTCGATGGCGTTATTTGACGCTAGGAACAGCAGCCGGAGGACGTATCAGAGCCTCTCGCTAGACGGAGACATGAACAGGAGGCTAGCACCCGCGCCGTGGATGGTCAAGGAACCGTCGAAGAAGAAAACCCAGTGCTCGGGCGCCTCCACCGGCACTGGAGTCTGGATGTCTGTCCATTCGGCGATGAAGTCAGCGAGGGCTTGCGACTTTATGGTCTAACGACCCTAGAAGGCAATGTCGTAGGCGCCGAGCTCGATAGCCCACTTGATAATGTGGCCCGTGGCATCCTTGTTGCGGAGGATATCCCCGAGTGGGAACTCAGTGATGACGGCCACCCTTTCGGAGCTCTGGAAGTAGTGGCGGAGCTTTTGGGCGGTGATGAGGATGGCGTACAATAGCTTCTGGACTTGAGGGTACCGAGCCTTGGAGTCGGTCAACACCTCGCTGATGAAGTAGCATGGACGCTGGACCGGATAGGCGTGGCGGACCTCCTCGCGCTCGACGACGATGACAGAGCGGACGACCCGATTCGTAGCGGTGATGTAGAGCAACAAGGGCACCTTCTCCATAGGTGCAGCGAGCACAGGAGGCTGGGTCAAGTACTTCTTCAGGTCAGAGAAGGCACGATCGGCTTTGTCATTCCAGATGAACTTTTCGCCTGCCTTGAGGAGCTTGAAGAAGGGGAGCTCCTTTTCGCCGAGCCTGGAGATGAAGCGGCTTAAGGACGCCATGCACCCGGTGAGCTTCTGGATATCCTTCACATTGGAGGGAGGCTTCATGCGGAGAACAACAGAAGTCTTGTCGGGGTTCGCCCTTATGCCATCGCGGCTGACGATGTTGCCGAGCAGGTTCCCCGATGGCACGCCGAAGATGCACTTGTTGGGGTTGAGCTTCCATTTGAACCTGTTGAGGGCCTTAAAGGTTGCCTCGAGGTCGGCGATGAGTGTGTCAGAGGAGTGAGTCTTGACGACCACATCATCGACGTAGGCTTCGACCTTCTCCGGGATGAGGTCCTTCAGGCAATCCTGAATGGCGCGCTGGTACGTAGCACCGACGTTCTTGAGTCCAAAGGACATGGTGGTGTAGCAGTAGGCGCCGAAGGGCGTGATGAATGCCATCTTGATCTGGTCCTCCACCTTGAGGGCGATCTGGTGATAGCCGAAGTAGCAGTCGAGGAAGGAGAGGAGCTCGCAATCGGCGGTGGAGTCGACGACCTTGTCAATGCAAGGGAGGAGGAAGAGGTCTTTAGGGCAGTGTTTGTTGAGGTCAGTGTGGTCAATGCACATTCTCCATTCTTTATTCTTCTTAAGTACAAGTACCGGATTGGCTAACCAATCGGGGTGATACACCTCTTTAATAAACCCGGCTGCTAGGAGCCTAGTGATTTTGACCCTAATGGCCTCCTTCCTGTCTAGCACGAATCGGCGAAGCTTCTGGCGGACCGGCTTGGCGGTCGTGGAGACGTTCAAGGAGTGCTCGACGAACTTCCGGGGGACTCCTGGCATGTCGTCCGATTTCCAGGCGAACACATCGACGTTGTCCCGGAGGAAGCTGACGAGCGCGCTTTCCTATTTCGGGTCAAGGTTGGCGCCGATGATGGCGGTCTTCTCCGGAGCACCATCGACAAGGGCCACCGTCTTCGTCTCCTTGGACTTCTTGGAGGCGCGCTGGTCGGAGAGCTTAGGGATCTCCAGATCTTTGGGGCGGACCCTGGAGGCGTCGGCGAGGCAGGCCTGCGCACCCTGGATCTGTTCCAGCTTTTCGGCGGCGTAGATCGTCTCCTGCTCGCACTCGTAGGCCACCTGGAGGTTAGCCCAGAGGCTGAGGACACCTTTCCTCGTCGGAATCTTGAGCACTAGGTAGGCATAGTGCGGAACCGCCATGAGCTTGGAGAGCGCTGGGCGACCGAGGATGGCGTGGTAGGCGGTGTCGAAGTCGGCGATGATGAAATTGATGTACTCCTCGCGAAAGTGGTCGGGCGTGCCGAACTGCACCGGGAGCGTGATCTGGCCGAGAGGCTTGGAGGGCTTCCCTGGGATAATGCCCCAGAATGGGAAGTTCGTCGGGTAGAGGTCCCTCTTGGAGTATTAGAGCTCGTGGAAGGCAGAGGCGAAGATAATGTTGAGGCCGCTACCTCCGTCGATGAGGACCTTGCGGTAGCGGCAGTTGGAGATCACCGGGTCGATGACGAGGGGGAAGCGGCCGGGGTACTTGTCGTCCGACCACTGGTCCTCCCTGGAGAAGGTGACAGGGCGCTCCGACCAGTCAAGGTAGCGGACGTTGGAGGGGTCATCCTGGATAGCGGAGACAGAGGCGATGTCCCGGCGAACCTGGCGGCGCTTTTGCTCGCTCTCGATGGCGACATTGTTCCCGAAGATGGAGAGTGTCCTCGTAGGTGCCCGGAAGGTAGGCTCTTGAGGCTCCGTGTCCTTGTCCTTGTCGGTGTCGCTACGTTGCCGCTTGTCGTCGTTCTTCCGAACAGCCCGAACGAGGATGTCACACTCGCGCATGGTGTGCTTGGTGTTCTTGTAGAGAGGGCAGGGACCGTCGAGGAGGTTCTCGTAGTCATTATCGTAGGAGAGCTTCGGGCGAGTGCTCGTGTTGGCGATGCAGCGGTTGTCACGACAGTGATAGTCCGACCCATGGCGAGAAGACTCTGGGCGATCATGATGTCGATCCCGGTCATCGCGGCGGTCATGGTTGCCGGAGCGGTGGTCGCGTCCTTCAATGCGCCGGTCATTGCGGCGTCCATCGTCGCGGGGGCGCTCCGAAGAACGTGAATGGCGGCGCGGGCATTCTTGATGTCGATGGGCATCGTCGGCGTCAGCGTAGGAGTTGGCGATCGTCATCAGCTCAGTGACCGTAGCCACCTTCTTGCGGATGATCTTGTCGTGAAGCTCCCTATGGCGGAGGCCGTTGGAGAAGATGGAGATGGCATCGGTATCGGCGATTTTCGGTATCGTCAACCATTTGTTGGAGAAGCGACGAATGTAGCTGCGGAGGCTCTCGTCGTGATCCTAGCGTACACCTTGGAGATCGTAGCGAGTCCCCAGCTGGTCGCAGGTAGCGCTATAAGTCTTGATGAACACCTCCTTGAGTTGCTCCCATGTGTCGATGGAGCTTTCGGCGAGCTTGTGAAGCCAACTGTTTGCCGAGGAGGATAACATCACCGGGAGGTACCTGGCCATCACATTCGATCCACCCCCGGCGGCTTGAATGGCGATCTCGTACGTGGTGACCCACTGCTCAGGGCTGGCCTTGCCATCGTACTTTTCCACAGTGGTGACATTGAAGCCCTGGGGCCACTTAATAGCCCGGAGACGCATGGTGAAGGGGCGAGGCCCCGTCGAGGCGTCGGGAGCCGGGGCTCGGTGGGTGTCACGGCGCCCTTGAGTGACCTCCTGGTCGCAGGAAGGTGGCGGTGACGGCAGCCTGGCTGAGCGACGAAGGCTTGGTGGTCGGGTCCTGCTCTGGGAAGAGTCAGAAGGAGCGGCTCTGTGCCCCTTTTCATTGCACTACACGGCGGCAGCCTTGACGTGGGCGACGATCTGCTCGAGCTCTGGAGTGACGGGCAGCCTAGCTATCTCGTTGGCGACGACGGCGAGGTTGGCACTCGGAGTTGTGTACACCCGGTGCTCACCGACAAAGTCGAACTCCTCCTGGAGATTGCACACTCTAAGGCGCTCCCGATCACGGTGCTCCTGGTCGCGGCGCTCCTCATCCCGACGGCACTGTCGGTCGGCGTTGTGTTGTTCTCGTTCGGCGCGTTGGGTGTCCGTCTCGTTCGCCTGCGGAGCACTGTCGGTGGAGACGTTGAAGATGGCAGCCCCGTAGTATGGAGGAAAGTTGGGGCCTGATTTCGTGGAGATGATGGTCATCGTCTGCGTGGAGACGGTCTTGACGGATGCAGTAGATGCAGACGCCGAAGTCACCGAGATCGTGTCACCGGAGATCTCGCGGAGGGCCACCGTGCCGACGATCGGAGCTGGGGAAGCCTGGCCAGGCAGGCTAGTCGGAGGAATCTGGTCGGACCTGCAGAACTCAGCCTGGTCGGAGAGTCATCGCAGTGCCTGGTGCTGGAAGGTGGACGCCGCGTCGTGCAGCCCGTAGGGCATGGGGACCGATGATGAAAAGTGATTGGCGAGTCGTGGAGCGGAGCGAGGCGCCGGATGTAGATCCGATCTTGGGCGGCGGGCGGGTCGCGCGCTGGAGACTTCCGATGGTGTACGATGGTGGCACTGGCGATGAGGATGGCCTAAGAGCTACAGACGAGCCGCCTGGACGACGTCGATGCAGTCGGCGATCCTTGCGTTGGCCCAGTCGATGGCCTTGACCAGGTCATCGCAGTCGATGGGTCTTGGCATGCGGGCGCCGGCGCGATGGCGCGAAGGGTGGACGGTGAGGCGTTGTGCGCAGGGGGCTACGCGGGTTCCACAATCTCCGGAGCGACGACGGCGCCGCCGACGGTCCAGATCATAGATCCAATCTGGAAGGTGGCGCCGGGCTCGGGGAGGATCATGGAACTAGGGAAAGTGATAGCTTGGCAGACCATGGTGTCTTAGCACACAGCCCCTACCTGGCGCGCCAACTGTCCACGAAAGATGGTCGGCAGTCTACCGAGGGGTATGTCCAAGGTAGTAGACTAGATTGAAGGGGCGTGTGTGACGGTTACTCAAGCGTGAACATAGGGACGAGACACGGCGATTTAGACAGGTTCAGGCCGGCAAGTCGCCGTAATACCCTACGTCCTGTGTTTTGGTGGCTGTATTATCTTGTGAGATTCGATTGATCGAGGGGGTCCCTACTCGCCTTATATAGTCAGGGAGCAGGGTTACAGTTTCCGAGTCCTAACAGATTACAATCAGTTCCTTTAGGCAAGGAATCCGGATCTATCTCTAGAATCTTCCTTGGCGTATAAGGCTTTAAGAGACTCCCTGGCGGACGCGACAACCTGGTCGCGTACCGCAAGGCCTTCGGGCCTAGCTATCCTTGACGAAGGGCCCAATTAGGTCTATGGGAGTATACAGAGGTAATATCCCCACAGCTAGTCCCCGAGCACTTTGTATTCGTTGAGCAGAGCATTCTGGGACTTTCCGAGCAGGTTAGACCTAGTCGCTTGATCCAAACGATATTGGAGACGACCTCCGACCAGGTTGTCTGGTCGGGAATTTGCTTGGAGAGACATTCTGACCAGGTAAAGTTGGTCGAAAACAACGTAGCATCAGGAGAGACTAGGTCATGACCATCAAAGTCTGGAGTCATTCTGCCAATCGGATATAAAGCGCTAAAGAAAAAATTTGAGGATCTTTCTTCTGGTGAAGTGTATCCACTTGGAGCTTTGCAAAACTATAAGGGACTGCAGGGCCCTAGTAGAAGTCTTTGCGAATCCTCCTTGATGTAGCATCCTTGAATTGTCAGAGACAAAGAAAAGACATTCACCGCAAGGTGAAGTGTATCCACTTAGTCCCCGAGTGTGGTAGTAGGTGTCGAAGACACGTGGTGCCGGGCATGTAAAACATCTGCAGAAAAAACGTAGTCATTTGCAAAAATGACGTGAGTACACGTAGTCCCCGAGCCTGCTGTAAGGAGCAGGATGGTCCTTGTAGTAGGGTCAAAAATAGAAATGAATAATAAATGTAGTAGACGAAGTCCCCGAGGCTGGAGTCCTCGAGCTGAGTCGAGGTGCATTGTTGGAGAAGAATTCGGCTTGCAATTACTGTAGTATTAACGAAGCAGCTGCAAAAATATATTGCTGACCCGTGGGGCCAGCCCCCGAGACTGTAGCGCACCTTTATTAGGGAATTAGTTATACCAGCGAAATAAATAAAAATACATTTAAGCCAGAGGCTAACGGGCGGGCTGTATTGCAAACCGGTGCTTCGGTGGCCCATCAAGTGGTGGAAACGGTTCGCGAAGATTTCGGGCGACGTGGCGATCGTGGGGGCGATAGGCACGGGCTCCCAAATACCCTGGAGACAGAGGGACACGCCGCGCGATATAAAATGCGAAGACCGCGGCGGCGAACGCTCACTTGCTGTTGCATTCAGCGAAAACTCAGCCCACATTCTCTTCGTCTTCCACCTTCCACACGTGCAGAGCGTCACGAGCGCAACCCTAGATCCAGATCTAATCGGCCGAAGAAACAATAGCGCCGAGGAGGTCAAGCAAGTCGAAGGCGACGAAGAAGGCGGCGGAGCAGGAGCTTGTGAAGCCATCGTGGGCCCGGCCGCGGGGTGGTCCCGGTGCACCCTCACGAAGAAGAACCTGGAGGATCTCGTGGCTGACGGACTCCTCCAGGATGAAGTGACCGGCGGGTGGTGGGCGGCGTACCAGGAAGAGTACCCGACGCCGAACACTGATGAACTCGTGGTGTTTGAAGCCTTCTTCAGGTGCGGGCTTGGAATCCCAGTTCACCCCTTCCTCCGTGGGCTGCTGGAATATTACCAGATTGCACTGTGCAACTTGAATCCAAATTCAATGTTGCACATTACGGTCTTCATCCACTTCTGTGAAGCGTACTTGGGGATAGAACCCTACTTCGACCTGTTCCGCCACTTCTTCCGGCTGAAGATCAACGGAAGCGGAACCTCCAACATCGTCGGGTCGGTGTACCTCCAGCTTCGGGATGGAATGGCGGAGAGGTACATCGCGATGCCCCTGCAGTCAAAGGCGATGGAGTACAAGGCGAAGTGGTTCTACATCCACCAAGAGGCGCCACGCCCGCCTTGAGACCCCTCCTCCACACCGGTGGCGTTGACGACCTGGTCGGACCGGCCTGGGAAGGTGGGGATGGAGCAAGTTGGCGAGCTCCTGACACTGATGGACCAGAAGAGTGTCGATGGAGTCATAGTCGCCTGGAACTTCATCGGCAGGAGGTGCCAGCCCTGCAAGGAAAGAGTCCACACGGTGTACGAGGCAAGGAATCCAGATCTATCTCTAGGATCTTCCTCGGCGTACAAGGCTTTACGAGAGTCCCTGGCGGACGCGACAGCCTGGTCGCGTACCGCAAGGCCTTCGGGCCTGGCTATCCTTGACGAAGGGCCCAATTAGGTCTATGGGAGTATACGGAGGTAATATCCCCACACTTGGTCCATGAAGCTCGACTCACGGTGGACTTCTCTGCGCTAGTCCATGGTCTACGGTGGACCACGCTCACCGCTCCTCCCCTTCTCCCTTCGGTTCACGTGCACCGGGCACACGCGAGACCTCCGCTCCCTTTCCCCCCCTTTCTTTCTTCCTCGGCGAGGCGGCTGCCGGCGTTGAGCACTCTCTCCCCGGCGTTGTGCTGCCTTGCCGAGTCTACTTACAGGCTCTATGGCTTTCTGGTTCTTCAGTGAGCATGGTGAGGTGCTAAAAGCGGGGTCCTGGCCCTTCAATCCTCCGGTGATGGCGCGACGGCGGGTCTCGGCAGGCCGGCCGAGATGGAGGTCGCTGTCCATCGGGTCTTGGCCCAAATTCAAACCCTTTTTCCCTAATTCAAGTCACCTAGAGGTCTTCCAATCTATTGGTTTCGACCCAGGGGAATGGCGGAGCTCGCTCCGTGGCAAGCCACACGGTGGAGCTCTGGCGGCGATCCCGCTTCGCCGAGGCAGGGCTAGAACCTGCCTTGCCCCTTCTCCGGCTAGGCAGATAAGCCTGCTTGGGCACGGGAAAACACCTCCGGCCACTACTTGACTCATGGGCGGCTGAAATCGGTGGGGTGCCCTTGCCAAGACCGCACCTTGGCCATGGTGGGCGCGCTCTACACGCGTGCGGACGCTTGGCGTTCCTGCGCCGCTAGGGCCCGGTGTGGCTGTGCGAGTGCTCTACCAAGAACGTCTATGTGTGTGAAGCGCTTTGGTGTGCCAAGGCTCGGCCTTTGTGATTCCCAGGTGGGGTGACCACAGCGGCCGGCAGGTGCGGTGTGCAGAGTGGAGAAGGGAAGTCAGCGTTGCTCACCGTCGGGCTTGAGGGGGCTAGGATGGCGGTGCAGGGTCGAGCTGCGGCTGTGATGAGTCGGAGCAGTGCAGGGAGACCAGCGATGTCGATGTGGTCGATCGGGGCGGCGCCCTCTGCTCCAGAGGCATCCTGCGGTTCCAGCGGCTTGATCGGCTCGGCCTCTGCCTTCTCTCTCTCCCTTCCTTCCTCTTCCTCCTTCTTGGTCCTTGGGTGGGTTTGCGGACTGCCCCCCGGTGGCAGCGGGTGGCTGGAAGAGGGCTAGGGCACTGGAGCGGCTGTTTATAGCCACGCAGTGGCCATGGCGCACGGCGGACGGTGGGGAGCAGAGGAGGGGGGTACGTGTAGGGCGATCCAGGGACTTAGGCTAGGGTTTAGGGTTCGGTGAGGAGGCACGGGCTCTCGAGCACTTCCGAATTGGAGCGGCAGCCGATAAAAAGCGGTCGTGGTGGCGTCAGCGGCGCGGGGGCCGCGGCGATGGCGTCAGCGGCGCAGGCTGGTGCTTATCCGGGGAAGGTGTCGCGCCCCGGCCTCGCGGACGTGGCAACCATCCGAGCATGGCCTCCCCAACGGCTCGGCTGGGAACGACGAGGATGAAGAGCGCAGCCTCGGATCCTTCTCCACCGGCGGAAAGCTCTGCTCCAGCGGTGGGAAAAGCAGAGAGGAGGAGCAGGAGAGGGATGACAGGTGGGGTCGAGGCCTGCTTGCCAGCCGCCGCGTGAGATGAAAAGGCGAGCGAGCGCGGGCGACGGGGCGAGCGCGAGCTGCGCCGGCACGCTGGCTGGGCCGCGCAGGCGAGCGCGAGCGCGTGGCGACGGCGTTGGGCGCGCGCGAGTGCGGGCCGTGCTGCTGGGCTGGCCTGCGGGCGTGCGCGGGTGAAGACCAGGCCGGAGGTGGCTGGGCCGCATGCTGTGGTGGGCTGCTTTCTCTCTTTCCTTTTTCTCCACTCCTCTAAACCTTTTCTATTTTCTATCTCCCTCTTGTACATGTATGGCATCATGTATTGCCCTAAGTGGGGCCCACCTAGGTCCTCGGGGTACTCTAGGGCTTCAAGGTCTCATGGTTAGGGTTTGCACGCTCTCCAGCCCAAGGGTTTGGATTACAGGGTTTGTTACTTTTAATTATCAACGCATAAAATCATAAGAGCCAAATCACATGTTGTAGAATTAAAATGCACATGCTTGACAACTATCATCAGGGTCTACTTGTGCTTCTAGGGTGTTTTCCTATATGACACTCACCATGCATGGGCTATTTTCAAAAAGTTTTTGAAAGTTGGTATTTTTGGGTTACGGGTTGTTACAGAGAGGTACCCTAATATTGATGAATCATCCTCCCTTAGGATGACTCCAAGTAAAGCCATCGTGAATGATGAACTCACCACCTTTCTCTACATCTAAGCATAGCTAAGCATCAACTAACCTATACCCAAAGCAAATGGGATCTTGAGATAAGTGTAGCAAGGACAAGGGAAGTATGCAGCAAAGGGTTTGTATATCACATCTCTATTTCACGTAATGCACATTTCACTAGACTTAAGTATGATAAATATTTGCAAAGGGTTGTATTCTCCGGGGCTTGCCTGCGTTGCAGAGAAGGCTTGGATCCTTGATCGGATCACAAAAGTTAGATCCAACTTCACGACTAGAAGTCCTTCTTCGGAAGCTTGTCCAGCAAGGATGTCCTCCGGAGTTTGATCAACAAGAGCCTTCTCGATCCGAAGCTTGCTCACGTGATCACAGATGCATGCTTACATAACAAAATGCAGTAAACATGATGATATGCTTACAAGATTAACAAGTTGAGTACAACCTTTCTTCACGGTACAGTTGCAAGCCAACAAAACCATTTTGCAACTCACCACCAAGGTTTTCATTAAGGTGCTTAATTACTTTCTTAATTAACTTGTTACATGTTATTAGGAAAAGATCATTATTCATTAGACCAACAAAGGTTATGGGTGGAGTTAGGGTTCACAAACAAACCACAAGGGTTAGACAAGTTAACACAAGATTAGCCTTAATTACTTTCTTAATTAATTAATTAATTAATTAATTATTAAAACATGGAAAATGGAGTTTAATTAAACTTTGTCAAATTTAGCTCAAACTTTTTGTGGAGGTTGGCAACATCATCAAGTAGCTGTAAAACAAATTTTAGAATTTTTGGATAAATATTTTAGCCTGTAAAAATCATTTAGTTGGCATTTTTCAATTAAAAGATTGAATTTTAAACATCCAAAACATGTTGGAAATTTCCATCTCACATTTTTATTTGATAGAGCACTTCACAAGGAACTCAAAAAGATTTAGTTCATAATATTTTGATCAATATTTATTTAGTTATGAATTTTCAAAAAACAACACATTTATTATTTTTTGAAAAACAAAAAGGATTGAAAACCCTTTTGCATCCACACACCAGCCAGCCACATGGGCTGATAGGTGGGCCTGGGTCAACCCGGTCTCTCTCGGCCTTGACAGAGCAGAGGACCGATGGGTAGACCGCGCAACTCGCCGGCGGCGAGGTCACCGGCGCGACCACCACTACCCTGCGAAACGATCTAGCTAGCTATTTGGGTGGCTAGGGCACCAGAGCTTGCACGCCAGCGGTCATGGCGGCGCGGGAGCGGCCTGCGTGGTGGCGACACGACGCCCTGGTGCTATGGCGCGTTAGAGACCGAGCAAGAGACTTCAACGCACTCAGGAAGCTCACCGCGACTTGGTGCTCGAGTTGGTTGAGGCTGAAGACGGCGGAGCAGGCTTGCCGCCATTAGGGGATAGCATGGCGGCGCGAATCGACGAAGGCGGAGGTGTCCAGACGCATCTGGCACCCTACAGCAAAAACGGCAAAGCCGATCACAACCAGGACCACGAGAGGGAGCGAAAACACTCGCTAGCTGGGCTCTGGGCTCACCGGCGTGGCGTGCTCATGGCGGCGCTCCTGAACGGCCGCAACGGAAACGGCACGCATGGGCGACTCTGGTGGTTTGGGGCGTCACGAGCGGGCTGGGGAGGAGTGGAAAGACAAGGCGCACTCGCCTGCAAGAGGGAAAGGGTGGGGGTGGAGCAACGACGACGAACTTGGTCGGTGGCAAAGCTCTGCTTCGACGGTGGCAGAAAACGGGGGAGGTAAAGGAGCACGACGACGATGACGTGTTCTAAAGACACGGGCAACCTCTCTAGGTGAAGCCAGCTCCTGCTCGACTCTCATGCCACCGAAGCAGCTGCGTGGCGCGCGGGGAGATGACAAAATGGCCACGGCGGCTTCCCCCCTCTTCGGTTACTGTAGTAGTCTCCCCTCCTTTCTTCTTCTACAAATTACTTCTAAATTTATGTAACAACATTAAAATCTCCAAAAATGAAAGTTTCTCCACTTGATGAGATCTTCAACTTTGCTTCAATGTTCAACTTCAAACTTTGCTTGGTTTTCAAAATCCAAATTTGAATTTGAATTGCCTCAAACTTGATTCCCAAATTACTTTGAAATTTGCTCAATAACATGAAAATATTCCCACATGAAAGTTGTCCAACTTGAACTGCTCTCCAACTTTGCTTAAAGGTCCAACATCAGATTCAGCTTGGTTTGCGATCTACCAAAAAGGGGGTAAAAGAGGATTTTGAATTAGGGTTTCAAAATCAATCCTTTTTCAAATTTTTAAGTGAATAAAAAAAGAGATTCATTTGAGGTCATTTTTGGCAACCAACTTCACCATTGATTAGAGCAAGAGTTGTTCCAACCAATGATCCATTAGTTGCACCAAGTTTTATTTAGAAAAATCATTTTATTAATGCCCCCAAATTTGAATTCAAATTTGAATTGCGACACCAAAACAAGTATTAGAATTCAAATCCAATTTCAAATTTAGAGCTCAATTTTTAGTTAATTAAGTTTGAATTCATTTTACCACACTCCTGCCTCAAGTGTTAAACATCTCTCACACAAAAGTTGATTAGGGTTAGCATGCTTCCAATTGTTAGGTTATCATTTCATGCAACACATGAAACACTTTTATGCTCAAATTAAGACATGACATGCACTAATGACATGATTAGCAACTACATAACTACATGATGAGCATGATTAGGGATTTGCTAACATGCTTAACACCTAGGGTGTTACAGCTCCTCCCCCCTTACAGAAATCTCATCCCGAGATTTAAGAAACACCTAGAGCCTAGGGTTTAGTAATGGAAAAGAAAATGTGTCATACAAACTAACTCCCATCAACCTCATAAAACAACTGGGAGGTTATAACATCATACAACTTCCTATAACATCTTACATTTCCTTACAACAGTTTACATCTCTCACAACATCTTTCAACAAGGAAGGTTACCACTTTTGAGGGGTTAGTAACCTAGATAGAAGCAAGGAAATCTGGATAATTCTCTGATTCCCATGTTGCTTCATCTTCTGAATGCATATTCCACTGTACCTTGTAAAATTTGATAGTTCTTCGAGTAACATGATCTTTCTGATCCAGAATTCAAATAGGATATTCTGAGTAAGTCAAATCTGGTTCTATGTTGATGTCCTCAACTTCAATAGCTTGTTTTGGTACTCGAAGACATTTCTTTAACTAGGATACGTGGAACACATTATGCACCATAGACAGATGTTCTAGCAATTTAAGGCGGTATGCTACTGGTCCACATCATTGTAAGATTTGGTATGGACCTATGTAGCGAGGTGCTAGCTTTCCTTTAGCTCCAAAACAGTTAACTCCCTTCATAGGTGGCACTTTTAGAGAGACATGATCACCAACCTGAAAGATGAAGGGTCATCGCCTTTTGTCAGCATAGCTTTTCTGACGAGACTGCGCCGCATTCAAATGATCTCATATGAGTCAAAGTTTTCTTCTGTGTCTTTCACTAGATCTAACACAAAGAACCATCTTTCTCTAGGTTCCGACCAGTTCAATGGAGTTCTGCACCTCTGACCATAAAGAGCTTCGAAAGGTGCCATCTTGATGCTTTCTTGATAACTATTGTTGTAAGAGAATTCTGCCAGAGGTAGACATTCATCGCACTTGGCTGAATAAGCAAGAACACAAGCTCTTAACATGTCATCTAAGATCTAGTTAACTCTTTCAGTCTGTCGTCCAGTCTGAGGATGATAAGTTGAACTGTGAATAAGCCTAGTACCCAGAGATTTATACAAACGTTCCCAGAATTTAGAGATAAACTGTGTACCTCTATCAGAAACAATAGTCTTTGGTACCCCATGCAAACTCAGAATACGACTGACATATATCTCCGTATAGATTTTCACTGGATACAGTACCTTAACTGGAAGAAAATGTGCTTTCTTAGTGAGGCGATCAGCAATAACCCAAATAGAATCATAAACTTTAGATGTTTTGGGCAACCCAACAATAAATTCCATGCTGATATCCTCCCATTTCCCAGATGGAATAAGTAAAGGTTGTAACAGCCCTATAGATTTCAGATGAACAGCTTTCACCCGTTGGCAAATATCACACTTGGCCACCTATTGAGCAATTTCAATCTTCATCTTGCTCCACCAGAATCTTTGTTTCAGATCCTGATACATCTTATTGCTTCCTGGATGAATAGAGTACCTTGACAAGTGCGCTTCATCAAGGATGCATTGACGTAACTCAGGAACTTTTGGAACTACCAGACGGTCCTTGAACCAAATGACACCCTTATCGTCAACCCAGAAACATGATGCCTTTCATGCTACAATTCTTTCTCTGATATGAGCTATGCCCTTGTTTTCCTTCTGTGCAACTATAATTTGGTCTTGTATTATGGATTCAATAGTAACATTAGCCAAACTCCCATGTTGTACAATCTCCAAGTTTAACCTCTCCATTTCCTGACATAAGGTGTTGTCCAATGGTCTGGCCGTAAGACAACTACAATGTGACTTGCGACTGAGAGCATCCGCCTTAACATTAGCTTTGCCAGGATGATAATGCACTTCTAGATCATAATCTTTGATCAATTCCAACCATCTTCTCTGATGCACGTTCAAATCTGACTAGGTGAAGATATACTTTAAACTCTTGCGATCAGTATAAATGTGACAAGTGTTACCCAATAGATAGTGACGCCAGATCTTGAGTGCATGAACAACAGCTGCCAATTCTAGGTCATGGGTAGGATAATGCTCTTCATGGCTCTTTGAGCTGCCTGGAAGCATAAGCAATGACTCGGCTTACGTAGCACCTCTAGGTTAACCCTTTTACAGGAAGCGAGGATGAAAGTGTATGCGAGTTGCTACGCGTATGCAGGCTCATTCCACGTGCAGAGCTAGGCCATATAAGCAGTTTTGGACACGGAGTGTTACAGATAGTATTTAGAGTGTTAACACCAAAATTTGGTTACGGATTTTTGCCCATGAATCCATAGAGGAAAGATACGGAATTAGCTGATTTTCCCCAAAATCGGCTATTCAAAATAATACCGACTAAATTGATATGACGTCAGCAAGAAGTTGGTTATTACGGAAGGAAGACCCACATCGATAAAGTAAGGGCGAAGAACGTGTCGGACTTCACCAGAAAGGAAAGATTGGAGTCCAAGTTATCATGTACTTTTGTTTTTCCTATTTTGTAACTAGCCTTATTCGGTTAGGACTCGTGTTAAAGCCCTGGGTATAAATATTAAGCCCCGGTAGTTGTAAAAAAAATCTCTCAATCAATACAACCTTTCGGCATGACGCCAAAACGCTAGAAGTAGGAATAATGTAAATTCTGGTGAGTTCTTTAAATAAGCAAGGCTGTATCGGCATCGACTGACCTCCGATTTGCTTGTAAGTACCGCCACGGTTTATATTGTGTTTGTAGGGCTGCATCGGTTAAGTCTGCTCTCGTACAAGTTTGGTATAAACTAAATCGATCCTTGTTTATTTCGAGTACGGCCTGTGCGATTCTACCTCGCACCCCACTGCTTGGATTAGATTAAGGGTTAGTTATTGGCTCTATCTAGGCTTGGCATCCTGGTAATTTTATTAAGTTATCGATATTGCTTATTTACTCTTATTATTTATTTAATTACAACAATATCTCTTTGCCCAATTGAGATTGATCTAAATCGGCTTTATATCTTTGTTAACTCATCGTTTGCTGATCTAAACTAAGTTAATTCATATCTTAAATGATGCGTTAGGCTTTATTAGCTGTTCTTTTTCAATCTTGATCGTTTCATATTGTGCGTTCAAAGCTTGCTTTTTTCTCGAGTAGATCCTTGGTTAATTTAAGCTTAATCATGTGTTATTTATATGGCTGCCATCATCTATGATCCCCACTGTCAATAGCTTTAGATTAAATTTATTTAAATCATTGATGTATTCGTGATTGGGTAAGTCGCTTGTTCGTGCCTTATGATTCCTATCGGCTAAATAGCTGATGAAGCATAAAGAAGCCAGTTATATCTGGAGTTAGCATCTGTTATTGCAAGGTTGTCTCTCATCCTTGTTCCTTTCTGTTGTTGTCTACTCCCTCTGTCCCATAGTTTTAGTCGTTGTAGGAGTTGGAGGATTACCAAGAAAAGCAAATGACTCTGATTGCCCCTATACTGTAATCTGAGTACATGAGCAAAGGCTATTGTGATGGACTGCTGCGATTAGACTTGTAGAGTGAATAGGTGCTGAGCGGATGGCCTGTGGATGGGCTGACTGGCTAGCCTGTCGCACCTGCACTGACGCAAGGGAGTAAGCTAAAACGTCATTCTTTTTTATACATATTTTGAGTGCTAGAACGTTTTTAATTCTTGGACGGAGGGAGTACCTCCGTCCCTAAAAGAATGTCACCGTGAGATGCGTGCCACAAGTTTAACTCAATTTATAGAAAATACGTATAATATTTAAATCTTCAAAAAATTTTGTTAAAAAACTAGATTCAAAGATCTTTCTAGTGATACTAATTATGTACCATAACTACTAATATTTTTTAATATATAATTAGTCAAAATCGTTTCTCAGGAAGCGAAGCGACACTCTTTTAGGGACGGAGGGAGTAGCTGTTTTGTCAGGGTTTAGGTGGCTCTTGTAGCTTGTACCCTCTCTTATCGTGCGTCCTTGTTGCATCAGGGTTTAGAGGTGGCCCTTGTAATGTGTCCACTCTCACGTGCGTAATGTCAACTTTGTCCAGTTCGTTCTGTCACCAGGTGCTCCTAGAACATCACCTTGTGTCAGGGTTTTAAGTGCTTCACACTACCGGAAAACCTAACTTTACCGAGTGCCAACCTCGTTGCCGAGTGTTTTTTTTCGGGCACTCGGCGAAGAACCTCTTTGCCGAGTGCCAAATAAAAAACACTCGGCAAAGAGCTCTTTGCCGAGTGATTTTTTTTGGCACTCGGCAAAGAAGCTTCTTTGCCGATTGTTTTTTCTGACACTCGGCAAAGAGCTTTTTGCCGAGTGTTTTTTTACACTCGGCAAAGCCTATTTTCAAATCACATTTTGAAGCAGTAAATTAATTTAAATGAAAAAAATTTCAACTCCAAAGTTGTTTAACTCATCAAGATGAACAATTTTTGTTTTGGTGATTTTTTCATTTGACAAACTAAAAATAAATTTGTTCACAAATCTTACATATCTCTTCGTAGTTTATGAAACTACGAGAGTGATATATAAGATTTGTGAATAATATTAGAACTATAATGTCGGATGTACAAATAGTCAAACAACCAAAATAAACTTTGTAGATCTTGAGAAGTTATGAAAGTTTGTAGTTGACAACTTTTAAATTTGAAGTCATATAGTCATGCAAAACTGCGTCCCAATTTGAAAATTTTAAAATTCGAATTTTTCAAAAGACCTCGGATGGAGAAATGACCAAAAGGAAAGTTGTAGATCTCAAAAAGTTATGAAACTTTGTAGTTGACAACTTTTTAATTTGAAATCATCTTGTCTTGCAAAACTGTATTTGAATTTAATAATTTTGAAATTTGAATTTTTAAAAATACCTCAGATGGAGAAACGGCCAAAATGAAAGTTTTAGATCTCAAAATGTTATGAAACTTTGTAGTTGACAACTTTTTTATTTGAAATTATCTTGTCAACGAAAACTACGTTTCAAAATTCTCAAATTTGAAATTCAAATTTTTATAAACGACCTCGGATGGAAAAACTACCAAAATAAAAGTTGTAGATCTTGAAAAGTTATTTAACTTTGTAGTTGACAGCTTTTTGATTTGAATTTGTTTAGGGTTTCAAATAAGTAAATTATACTCGATTTAATATAATATGTGAGGAACCAAAATGAAGTATGAATGTATGTGACTGTATAGTGCAGTAGTATAGGAGGCTCTGCGCGAGGGAGAGGTTGCGGGTTCGAATACTGCCGGCCGTGTTAGCTGTGAATTTTGCATGAAAAATACTGTGACTTCGACGGAGATGGGTAGGGCCCTCCCCCGATTAAATAATTTTTTTTCTATTTTTTTCTGAGTTTTTTCAGTTTTTTATTTTGCCGAGTGCAATTTTGGCACTCGACAAAAGGCACCCAGCAAAGAGCTCTTTGCCGAGTATTTGTTCGTCGTGTGCTCTTTGCCGAGTGTGGCACTCGGTAAAGCCTTTGCCGAGTACATTTATGGTTTTGCCAAGTACCACAGTCACTCGGCAAAGCCAAGAAATCCTGTAGTGTCACTTCTGTTCACTAGAACGTCAGAGGCCTGGGACAAAAGGAGGGGGAGTTAATCTTGGCTGTTATCTCCTCTGCCTACTCGGCTCGGCTGACACAAGCAGGGCCAGGGAGGAGGAATTACAATTATTCTTGGCAAGCAAGCACAAAATTAATAATTTATTATTAGCTGAGTCATTTGGCCATCCACCCGTCTTCCCCGGCCGGAATTTCTTCCTGCATTGCGAGACCCGGGGCTTTAGGCCTTACAGAACAATGTCTTTGGCTTGCTTGACTTGACCATTTGTTTACAGAACAATGATTTGACCATATTTTAATTTCTAAAAGCGCATGAATCAAGAGTGCAAAGTACGAAAAAGCCAGGCTAACAAAAATCAATTGCAATGATAGAACACTGTGGCGGATGAGTAAACTGACCTCATGATCTGTATTTTCTTAGGACTTTGTTTTGTTCTACGCCACGACACTGCTACTTTAAATATTCTTTAATTTGTCACGTGTGCCACTACATGTGATTGATTCAATTTTCTTGCCAATGTTCTATAAAAAATGTGCCAACCATTTTGTCGAGAACTTCTTTCTTTTACAGGCAAATTGTTGGATTCAATTGGACATAGCCTATTTTAAATTAGCAATTAAATCAAAGGAAATGAAGCCATATATAATTAGTTCTATGTGACATTAGGGTTAGTCTTATATGTGACATTAATGCTATATGATATAATTAATTGTATGGCGGTGGATCAGTCTGCTGGATGCACGATGTTGTGCTCTTTTGGTCAATACATGGTCAAAGAAGAAGCTGTTAGAGAAGAATGACCTCACACAGTGCATTGAGTCTAGGGTTACAGGTATATACAAGTATGGGTCAAATGGCCATAAGGCCTACATTGGCCACAAAGAGAGAAGACATAGAAAACCACATATGTCTGTACATTTGAACACCCCCCTCTCTCTCAAACTAAAGATGGCTACGACTAATCAAAGTCAGACACATTTAGTCTGAGTATATGAAATTGATGTTCAGCTCAAGTTTGGGCTTTGGTGAAGAAAACTACAAACTGAAGATCAGAAGCTATGTACTGAAGTTCAGGAATTAAATATGCGTATTTTATCAAACATTTGAGATGTTAATGCAACAATTAGAAAATGCAGGTCATTTGATCGATCGAATCAAACTTAGGAAGAGGCATACAAGTTGGCGCTAGTGCTACATCTATCTCATTTTAGGTACAACAGTTTTACATATATAAGAGATGGGAATGCATGTTCAAACTAAAAGGGAAACAATGATGCAAAGATACATATCACACACACACACACCATGGGGAGTAGGTAGTTAGTACCTATACAAAAAATGATATTCTGTTCCTCCTGAGATATAAGGGTTTTTGTCATTTTGATTTGAACTAATGAGTCAGTACTATAAAATATGTTTCATAATGTGTCTATTTTGCATTGTAAATATTATTGACTTTTTCTATAAATAAATTTAGTCAAACTATGAAGGGTTTTAAGTTAGTGAAAAACTATAAATCCCTTACAGTAGTATTTCAAGACTGATGGAGTAGTTGTTAGATGGGATGCACACATATACAATCATCTTATCACATCGATATATCATATATAAATAAATGATTGGGATGCAGACATATATGGTCATTGCATCAGATCGATTTCATATATGGATAAATGAATGAATATAGTGGATGAATGAATATAGTGGCTTTCAGCTGCCCCGTGAGATTGGCGATCGTGAGCATCGACACGTGGAGGAGTGTCTCGATAGCCAACGTGATTTGCTTGAACTGGGATGGCATGCTGTGGAGGATCTTCTCTACCACCTTGGTCTCCTCCTTTGCCAAGACTTGTCAGTGTGTCCACCATGCCATTCAGGTGCATGGAGTAGTCCTCCATGTTTTTTCCTTCCTTGAACGTCGTCAAGTCGAACGGGGGTGACGCAACTGCTGCGTCATTGACTTCTTCACACGGTCATGGCCGACGCACACAGTAGCCATGGCGTCCCATGCCACCTTTGCAGTCTCCTTCACGGTGATGGTGGACACCATCTCTGGTGACACAACGCTGAACAAAGCATCGGGCGCTACATGTCCTCCTCCAATTGAACACCACCTTGGTCAATGGCCATCCAGAGCAACCGGGCCTCAATTAAGCTTCACCTTCATCAACAACGCCCAATCCGAGTAATCGGTCATGGTGAGAACGGTGTTGCTAGTCTCGTCCCCAACCTCACGCACTACTCGTTGTACTGTGATGTCGGCCATTGTGCTGCTCAACAGATCGTCCTTCCCATTGCCCGGTGTCGGCGGCATGTTGAGCGCGTATTCGATCACGCGGTTTTGATTCTAGCAGGAGTACCTCGCCATGATTGATTCCTGGCCCTGCAACCGTCTCTGCCACTTGTCATAGTTCACCAGAGAAACGACAATAGTACGCTGCCGGCGAGCTCAATAGCACACTCACACAAACTCACGTGAATGTAGTGGAAGAAAAAACACAGGAATAGGGTCTCGTTTTTGTGCTATCTAACATGGTTTTCTGACTATTTAAAAGTAGTATAACACCATTTACAGGTACATGGAGATCAGGTTACAAAGCCACAACCCGACATGCACGCCACCTCTTGCCCGATGCAAGCGATCCTACCGATCTCAGACATGGCGCACGATGTGCTCCCACATGAACACAATATGTGTCAGACCCAGGGGCCGATCTAGCGGTGGGGCAAGGGCGAGGGCGAGGGCGAGGGCAGCTTATGCTCCCCCAACCGCCGTTGATCCCATGAAGCCCCCCTAGAGCCTCTCCAAGAATTTTTGCCATGACTCCTTTGAGGATGAGAGGCTGGACGTTGAACTAGCAACTTCAGCCCCCCTGAACTTTCATCCTAGATCCACCACTAGTCAGAGCCCAATAGCTCACAGCCTAGCTACAGTCATGTGCATACATGCTAGATAAAAATGAACAAGCATATATGCTAAGACACACTAAGCGATCAAGAGTTATTTTTTTCAGTCAATGCCCTCATACATTGAGTCCATCCCAATGGTGGTCTGGGCAGTAGAGGACAGGATTGTAGGATCGATTCACACTTAGATAGACAATCAGAGGGGGTGAATGTTCGTCGAAGTCAAAAATAAATTTTAACACTTCCCACTAAGCACAAAACCTATTTAAGTCTCGTTTCAAGTTCTGGACAGAACACAGCACCCTTACTAAAAATTATCTCGAGAAAATACTGTAACTCCGATTGACCTCAGAATTTATCACAATAAACTAGATATAATTTGTGAACTAACCCAACTTGAATCACGTCAATCGGAGATCTAGAACTCAACGAACAAGCTGACTGTGTCCGATGATGATGAAAATAGATTAGACCCTAGCTAGTTATGTAACCAAAGGTATTAATCAATCAATCTCTCGAAACCACAAATTTGGTGCTCTAAACAAATATTAGATGGATTAAATCAAACTTAAATTGACAATCAAGAATTTAATCCAAAGCCAAAAAATAAGCGTTCAAGTAAGATGAGTAAAGAGAGACGACCAGAAATACCACACACCAATCTTGCAAGAAACTTATTATCAAAAGATTGTGTGTACACAGTGCTCCAGAAGCACCAAAACATTTCTCCACGAAATCACAAAATCCCTAGATGGGTTCTCCCTTTTCTTTTCGCAGAAAATGGCCGTCGCTTCCTCTGTTTCTGTTGCGTTGCACGGCCATGCACGGTCTCCTGGGCCCTTGCGTCACGCAATGCAACATAGCCGCAGCCTGATCTCCTTTTACTCGGCCAACACGTCCAGCAAAAGGAACCCAAGTCCGGCTACTTGCATGCCTACCAATCCGAACCGGACTTGATCAGAAAGTCCACGCTCCCATGCATTCCTTGCATGTCCATGTATCGCGACAATCATCGTCACATCGTAGCCCGTACATCTCGTGTACGTCTCGCGAAGTGATCATCTTCACGTATACTGTTCTTTTAGCCCAAACGTTCCACATGACATCCTTGACCAATAGAACCTTAGTTCCTCCCTAAACTTAGCCCCGAAATCTCAGTTCCTCCGTGCACCTAGTTCCAGTCCGTCATCGACCACGTTCCACTTCAAGCAACACCTGCACATGAAACAACACGCAATCGCGTCCGAGCACAAGTCCTCGACTTGACTCATCTCAATCCGCACAACACCTAGCTCACACGAGCAATGTCATGCAACAATTAGAAATCACCAGACATATATAAGCAGCACATGCTTATCAGCCTCTGTCATAATTTCAATCACATTGCAATGCCAATTTCATATCGAGCCGATTTTTTTTGCCACATGATCTCACAAGGATCCTCTTTGTCGTCCCACATTATGTCCCCAGCCTCCGAAGTGCCCAAGGGTTGCCAGTGATATCCTTCTTATTCTTCCTCTTGAGCTCTTGAACAAAGTGGTTCACCATCCGCGGTTCTAAAAATCCTCACCACCAAGGTGAGTGTCACCGGCTGCGGCCTAGACCTCAAAGATACCCTCCTCGATGGGAAAAAATTGGGGACACCCACCGTGGATTTGTGATGCGATAGTGTCCACGCGCATGCATCCAACGCATAAGAGAGATGTAGTTTTTCTTTCCAAATATTCCTTGTAAATTTATGCAATAGTTTCATTTATTAGATGGACACATGTACCAAACTCATTGTGCGTGCGCGCCCATAGTTACTCCACATGGGGACCGTCCCCCCCCCCCCCACACAATTTTTTCCTGAGAAGAGAGACACCAAAAGTTCTGCCTCCAATGCAAGGTCAAATATAAGAACATTCTTCTCAAGGCCATTAGCAATAGCAGCAGCCGTCGGCTCACAGATGATGGCCCGTTCCGCATGACATTTGGATCAGCGATTACCCCGGCATCCTTTGTGCCGCCCTGCCTTTGCGCAGAACGCCTCCGAGGGGGATGTGTGGCGCAGAAGCCGTCTGCCCGGCCGTCTCCCTGTAGTACAGCTGAAGACCGCCAGTAGTACACTCGGAAACCTCGCGCGCACGAAATGAAGTACACAATGCAAGCGGCCGCACTCTTCCAATGTGTACTGCAGCAGCTACCACTACAGTACCAGCTAGTAGTACGTACTACTGGAGCTGGAGCGAGCACCACTGAATCAGTACTACGCCATTGCTGCAGAGGGCTGAATTGCCTGCCTACAAATAGCGAACCAGTGACCAGCAAAGCCATGGCAGCTCGAGCATCTCCTCTAGTTCTAGCAACCAGGGTCAGTTTCCTTCCTGGCTGTAGCAGTAGCAGTGGAAGGGGCATGCAGAGGAGCACGAGGTTTGGCTGGAAGCCGACTGCCGATCTGTGCTATGCCTCCTGTGCCTGCCTCTTCCATTCCTTCTGCTACGCCTACGCTATGTTTGCAAGTGTCAGAGCTCAGAAATGCAGCATGTGTCTGCAATTGTCATGTGAGGCAACAACGCAACAGCATTGGGCTTCCACCACTGCACCCCTAGTACGTGTGATGCTCAAGCCTCCAGCTACTGCATTGTAGTACGTAGGAGTAAGTTTCTCAGGCATTTCATTGTAGTAGTAGGAAGTTTCTCAGCATTTCTGAACCTTGATTTCCGTTATATTAGCAGGTGACATGACATGGAGAGCTCCAGGACTTTTGAGGTCTGAAGATAAACCAAGGATGCAAATGCTGATCCAAATGCGGGAACAGTGGCAGCAGCGTTCTTGAATGAAGGTGTGTTGAGTCATCAAGTAAGGCATAGCTCGAGATGTACGCAACTCTGACGGCTTGGCGTGCTGTGTGTGTACACAACATAGGCGTGCTGTGTGTAACAGATGCGAGATTTCAGAATTCATTCCAGAAGGAAGGAAGGATTTGTGAGTGAGACAGAACAACTCTAAGGGCCTCTTCGGTCGTTCCTTTGGAACGAGCTCCTGGAACGATTCCCGGTTAATTGGATGTTTCACTAATTTGTATATATAGATTTGATAAGCTGGAATGATTCCTGCTCCCAATCCAGAATAACCGAACATACAGTACTACCCTAAAGTACGCAGTAGTTCCGGTTCAGCAATGTCGTCTGCCTGCTTCCATGCCAAGTTCGGCACTCTCGTCTGATTCTTGTGTAACGAGCATTGTATCTTCATCTCCTTTCTTCCATGCCATGTTTTCCCTGGCACCATTAACAAAAGCGGCTGTGGTGGCAGTTGTCAGCAGCGTGGTAACCCAAGCTCTCCATCCAGGTCCAAAACCCAGTGTCAGTTCCAGAAGCAAGGAATTCCTGCGTTGCGTTGCCTATGGACATGGAAAAAGAACAACTATGAGTAGTACATAGGATATTCCAGTTCCAGCAATATCTCGAGCTAGCACAAATTAAGTTATTATATATTATAGTTAATTAACAGTGCATTAATCAATCATCAAGCAAGGCATAACGTGCGTGCGATATATATAGCAGCAGCAAGCTGGTTCCATTCTAAGTTAATTTGGCACTCGATTCTTGGAGTGTGTAGCAAGGATGGGATCGTCACCGTTTTTTTCCCTTTTTCAGCTTGTCATCGTATATATAAGCTAAGGCTCATGCCTGCCGCTGTGCCTATTGCCTTACATCCTCAAGAGCAGTTAGCCCAACTGAGACGCAGGCAGTACCTGCAAATTGAGGTGATTCCATCCTCTATCCCGCAACTATACATGCAGTGACAATTTTAAATTTCATTTGTGCAATATCTTCTTACTTGCTTGCTTGCATTGTTCGTCCATCCTTTTCCAAGACATTCTCTATACTTCAACTATATATGTATTTATTAGAGAACCATCCCATAAATATTTCCTACGTGTATCTCTAGGTTTTGTTCTGTACACTTTAATACCTTATCACAATTTTTCTTGTGTGAAAATTTAATGAGAGAACTACCATATCTTGAATTTAAAGAGCAGTGTAGCTTCTCTACTTTCACCAAAAGTGTAGCCTCTCTATTGATGGAGAGTGAGAATAATGGTGGTTTTAGATTGCAAAAGAGATGGAGATTGGTTTAGAGAGCCTATAGGAGCCTGGCTTTTTGTTTTATTTCTAAGTTTTATGATAAAGCGGTTGTGTAGAGATCCTCGATCTTGGAGATGCTCTAAGTTTGTTTCTCTAGCTACGTATACATGCATGCATGTTCTATTCACGTTAATGCAGGATCATGGCCTGTACAATATATCTGTAGCGACTATACATGTTAACTGCAAGTTCTATCCTTCTAAAAAAGGAAAAAGAATGAGCGAAATAGGTCATTTTTTTTATGAAACAGGAGGGGTTTAACCCCCTACTGGAATTTTTTAAATAGGTAGCTAGAGCGAGGCTGGTATAAGGTGATTAATAAGTACAAATGGCACAAAAGAATAAATGATCCTATGGTTTTTCTGATGAAACAAGTGCATATATGGTTCTGATGTACATATGTATATGTATAGGACGGACGTCTGGTCGAGCCATGGCCGCAATCTTGGATGCTATGGGACCCTACGTGATGTAGCTGATAGCCGACATGGCAGCAGAAGAGGTGAAGATGTTGCTGGGCATATCTGGCGAGATCAAGAAGCTAGAGAACAACATGGAAAGCCTCAAATACTTCCTTGCTGATGCTGAGAGGAAGCGTGTCACTCAATTGAGTGTGCAAAAGCTCAAGAATGCCATGTATGATGCCACTGACATCCTAGACCTATGTCAACTTGAAGCTGACAAGCGGAGGGAATCGAAAGGTAGCAGCATGGATGAAAAGGCTCCAGGTTGCTGCCAGCCATTGCTCTCCTGTCTACGGAATCCTATGTTCGCACACAAGATAGGCAACCGCATTAAGGAGCTCAACCAGAGGCTGGACAACATATACAAAGAGGCTCACAAGTTCAACTTCATCAATCTAGGTTACCACTCGGAGCAGAGGGTGTCCACTAGTGAGAAGGTGACATCTGAGTTTGTTGAGTCAGCCATTGTTGGTGAGAAGATTGAGAGGGGGACAAGGGACATCAAGGTGTTGGCCATTGTGGGTACAGGTGGCATGGGAAAGACCACCCTGGCCCAGAAGATCTTCAAAGAGACAACCGTCCAAGGGCACTTCAAAATAAAGATATGCCTAAGCATCACCCAACACTTTGACGAGGTTGAGCTTCTGAGGACAGCGATCGAGCATGCTGGAGGAGTCCATGGTGGGTTGCAAGACAAGACCCTCCTCTCACGGAAGCTCACCAACACCCTGTCCACAGGCAGGTTTCTCCTGGTCCTGGATGATGTGTGGAGTAATGTAGCATGGAGCAATGTGCTTAGTGTTCCAGTCATAAACGCCAGTAAAAGTCAATTGGGCAATTGGGTGCTAATCACTACAAGATTTGAAGACCTAGCTCTACGAACCGGAGCCTCCTACCAACATCATGTTAGCCCACTCAATGAAGATGATGCTTGGTCCTTGCTCAACAAACAGTTGTCGCCAACACCTGGTCAAGTTAGTGAACACATATACCATTTATTTTGCAGTTTAATACACATTATTCCCGTAACTCTATCTGTTCAGGGCCTTTTTTGACATAGTAGGTTTAGAAAACTATGGTATCACAAACTAGCTGTTTTATAAGAAAGGATGCCTATTATTATTCACATCTATTGTTACGATATATAACTCCAAGTAAAGCCATAAATATGCATCCAAATTATCGAGCTTTGTTGTTGAATCTAAAGTAACTCATGAATGTGTATCTAAATTATCCACACTAATCTATTACATGTGCTCCTGTACATGCTTGAACCGTTGAGATATAAGTCTTAGAAGTTTGTGGAAATGTTTAGTACCTATAACTAATCAAATTGCTTCTCTTTGTGCCCTCTCTCTCTCTTTTATTTTTTTATACATACTAACCATATAGATACTCTGTTACCTCTATCTAGGTTTTATAGTTTGACCAAGTAATCTATATGTTTTTCATCAATATTCATTGTTTCTTCCTTTTTGCATCACAAATCTATGTGTCCGCTACGATGTCATGGACCTAGATAATAGCCTTTATATTTTATCCTATTAGTCATGTAATTTTTTATGCATATATCTTAAGTTGAAACTCTAGTTGCATATTCAACTAGTAAGAAAAAAATAGCAGACAATAGGGAATGACCAGCATTACATGGAAGGAGACACCTTGCAAATGTAGCACCTCTGGGTTAATCCTTTTACACGAAGTGAGGACGAAATTGTAAGACAGGTGCTATGAAGATTCATTGCACGTGAGAAGCTGAGCTATAAGCAGGTTTTGGATATGGGGTGTTACAGATAGTATTCAGAACATTAACCATTTCTGCCTATGCCCATAAAGGGGTGTACCAAGGGGTGGTTCTAGGCATCTGTTGCATGTGTGGTAAGCTGTCAAGGGCATAGCCCTTAAGGGGAATTAATGTAACACCTCGACCTATTAGACGCCTGTTGTTAGTCCATGTGGCACATGAGCAGTTATAATTGGTGGGTTTATTCCCACCTAGTACGTTTATGAGGGTGAGGACCAGCTTATAGTCCTTGTTTGCCCTCAAGAGGGATGAATGTAACACACCTCAGCCTATTAGAAGCCTATTGTTAGTCCATGTGGCACATGAGCAGTTATAATTGTTGGGTTTATTCACCTTGTACGTTTATGAGGGTGAGGACCAGCTTATAATCCTTGTCGTTCCAAACGTAGCATCTCCAGGTTAATCCTTTTACACGAATTGAGGACTGAAGTGCAAGAGAGGTGTTACGTGTATGCAGGGCCATTCCACATGAGTAGCTAGGTCAAATAATTAAGCAAATTTGGACACAGAATATTACACACTTTCACGTGATAAAGGCACCAAAAACATCCTAGTGACACCCTTGAAACTGTATTAGTTATTGCCTCCTTCATTAAAAAATAATTCTCATTTGTTCTATTTAAAAACTTGACCGGACAAATGACACATCTTTTTCAAAATAGTTAGGCCTTGTTTCAATGCACGGGCCTTCGTTCTTTCATATATTAAAGACCGAAAGGTTTCTTTATCTTTCATTAATCACAACTGGCCGATGGGGATCCAACAGACTCAATCTGTTCCATTTGTGTACAAATTAGAGTAACATTTTCTAAGCATGATGCAGAGTCTATTTCCAAAACTTATTGGAATACAAAGTGTTTCTATTGTCCACTACATTTAGCTATTTCCGTACAAGTTAACTGTTCTGGCGTTGTGCATAGCCCGATTTCAAAATAAATTGAGACACATAACATGATTGTTGACAAAACTTTAAACCTCCCATAAACATATGAGTTAAAATAGCACGTGTCAAGGCACAATATAGAGTTTGACTTTAGACAAATTGAAACACACATTAAGTGATCACTAAATAAATATCCAACACAACATGAGTCATCTATGTAACCACACAACAAACTTCCCATTGCAACCCACAAGTATGTTTGCTAGTAATAACCTAAAGTAAACCCCTAATATACATCCAAATTATCCACCTCTATTAGCATAAAAAATTACAAAAGTAACCCCTAAATATGCATCTAAATTACCCACATTATCCATTAGTAAAAATAATCTAGGTAACATAGACATCTGCTTCTAAATTATTGACTTGTACATTTATAAAAAAAGTAATAAATATACCTCTAAATTTGCACCAATATTATTAATATTTTTTAGTATTAAATATAATTAATCTAAGGTTACTTGTAAGTCTCCAATAAATTACTCATCTCTCGCATCATGGAAACTAGACCCAAAGTACCTCTTATACAAACTTTTCACTTTCACCTTAATTATTAAAATACGATAAAACTACTTCATCTGGCCATGAGAGGCTTCATTTTTGTTTTGGTCTAGGTCAAACTATTCTAAGTTGGCCCAAGTTTAAAGAAAAAACAAATAATGTTTCTAGATAGTGAAATAAGCATCATTAAATCCATTTTTTCTTTAAACATGCAAATAAGTACCATTAGATTAACCATATACTAATATATTCTCATAGTATTCTTATTTCGAGTGATAAATGCTAACAATATTTTCTAAACTTCGTCTAACTAAAGGAAGTTACACTGAATCTAAATAAAGAATTGAATCTTTGTTGGTACGGAGATATAGTAGTATCATCTGTTTCCTTAAATTACAACCCCATCTACATGTAAGGTGGGCCACTAAAATCAAAATTTGATCTTGGCAATTTATATGCATATTTAAGACAAGCATGATTGGCTATCGGAATTTCCCATGCCAAATATTTAGTAAGCAGAGGTTGTGAAAAGTTGCAGAAAATTATTTATCATCAATTTGTCAACCTAAATGTACGATGTAGGCAAATTAGGTAGCAAACTGAATAAAAACAAAAAATTTAGCTTGCATCAACAAATCATCCGATGCTTGGGGCAGAACTGCCATGGACAGCTCCCAATGTGAGATGGGCCTACAAATTCCAAACTAAAGTCCTGTTTGGTTCCTTTAGTTATTGGACTAAAGTTTAGTCTCCATTTAGTCACTGGACTAAATATTGTTTGGTTTGTGTGACTAAAAGAGACTAAAAGAGGTCTTTTAGTCCCTTTTAGTCAGGGTGTTTGGCTCCAAAGTGACTAAAAGTGAGGTTTAGTTCCATAGGTGACTCATTGGCTAAACCACTTCTAGTCCCATTTAGTTATAGTGTTTGGCTCCAAAGTGACTAAAATGGACTAAACTTAGCTGACTAAACTTTACCAGGGCCAAACCAAACACCCCCTAAACCTTTCTACTCCCTCCGTTCCATAAATAATGCAATTCTCACTTTCTGAGAAGTCAAATAATTTAAACTTTGACCAAAATTATATAAGAAGGTACTAACATTTATGATACAAAATAAGTGTTATTAAATTATTACAGAATATATTTTCATAATAAATTTATAGGAAGTCATAAATTCTAATGTTATTTATTATAGTTTAGTCACTTGAGCTAGTTTGACTGGTGCGAATCCCATAATTGCCCTTTTTGTGATGGAGGGAGTATTTATCATTGTAGCTTCTTCAGTGTGCGCAGGCGGGGATCATACAAAAGGTTATATAGTTTAACAAATCGGCTAGTTGCTTACCATTATTTTACAAATTAAATGTTTTATAAGTGGAAATGGCTGTTTGTACTGGTAGGTACATGGAACTGATCACCTGAAAGATGTCGGGATGAAAATTATCGGTAAGTGTGGAGGTTTACCACTTGCTATCAAAGTGATGGGAGGACTGCTAAGTACGAAGCCCCGAAGCGAGGGTGATTGGGAGGCTGTTTTGAACCATCATGCATGGTCAGTAGCTGGATTGCCTAAGGAACTGGACAACGCCATCTACTTGAGCTATGAGGATTTGTCTCCCCAGCTGAAGCAGTGCTTCCTGTACTGTTCACTTTTCCCAAAAGGTACTAAAATTATACTTAGTGAAGTTGTTCCGATGTGGATCAGTGAGGGATTTATCCATCCACGAGATGGAAGGAGTTCATGTGATGATCGACTAGAAGAAATAGCAGATGGATACTACCAGGAGCTAATCATGAGGAATCTTATTGAGCCAGATAGAAAATCATCTTTCACTCAATACTCATGCACCATGCATGATGTGGTGCGATCTTTTGCTGAATTTATGTCTAAAGAAGAATCATTGGTGGTCCAGGATGAGCAAGATGAATGTGGTAGCAGGATCAGGCATGTATATCGCTTGTCTATAGGATCAACCAAATCAGCACTAGAATGGGATATTCTACAAAGGCAAAATTCATTAAGAACATTAATTATAAATAACATAATTAATGTTCAGCCTAGTGACTCGTTAAGGAGTTTGTCTAACCTAAGAGTGCTTTTCTTAAGCGGTACTGATTGTAAAAGATTGGTCGACTCTCTATGTGAGCTAAGGCACCTGAGATACCTCAACATAGAATATACAAATATATCTAGGCTACCTGAAGACATTCATTTCATAGGATGAAGTTCTTGCAGCACATTATGGTTCATGGACGTCCGCAGCTAGATCATCTTCCTAGCTGCATTACGCAGCTTCTGCATCTAAGAACTCTTCACACATGCTTGGTTTGAATGCCAATGTTTGAATACCCAAGGGGTTTGGTCAGTTAAAGAATCTAAGAACCCTTTTCGGATTCCAAGTACATTTGGACCAGAATGGGGGCAGGGGCTGGTGCAGCTTGGAAGAGATAGGGCCTCTATCCCAGCTTAGGGATCTTACTTTACATGGTCTAGAAAATGTGCCTGCTAGCTCGTCGGCTGAAATGGCCATGATCAATAGCAAGGAGCACCTTGATTACTTGGAACTAAATTGGAGTAGCAGCAGGTTCATGGGATTGAGGGACGAAATCAACAAGCAGCAGCAACGGCAAGCCGTGGAGGAGGTAATTGAGAAGCTTAGCCCTCCATCCAGCATACGAGATCTACGCATTGAAGGATACTTTGGTAGCCGGCTACCAAATTGGATGATGGTTCCAGCAACAGGGTCCTTTAAGAGCCTGAGGATTTTAACGATGAAGGAACTTTGTTGTTGCACCCAACTCCCCAACGGGTTGTGCCAGCTTCCTAGTTTGGAGTCGCTGTCCATTAACGACGCACCTGCCATCAAGAGTGTTGGGCCTGAGTTCCAGTCAGCCTCCTAATCTCGGCAGTGTGTGGAGGTGACATCACTGCTAGACAAGTAGTAGCTTTTCCTAATCTGACATTTCTTCGTCTGTATGGCTTGTGTGAATGGGAGGAGTGGGACTGGGAGGAGGCAAGCGAGAGTGAGACTACAGAAGCTATGGCCATGCCTGCTCTCATGGAGCTCATAATTGGTATCTGCAAACTGAGCTGTCTTCCACCAGGGCTCGCTAGTAGCAGGAGGCATGCTCTAAGAGAACTGAGCCTGTACAAGCTGAGCAACCTGACATATATAGAGAACTTCCCTTCAGTTGTGGAACTTCAAGTATTGGACTGCTGCAAGCTGAAAAGGATCAGCAATCTCTCTAAGCTGCAGAGAATCGAGATCTTATACTGCCCAAATGTGGAGGTGCTGGAAGGAGTCCCGTCACTTGACAGCATGGAGATGGAGGACGGCACCATGGAGACGATTCCGGAATATGTGACAGCAGTAACACCAAGATATCTCAAGTTGACATGCAGCAAGAAGTTGTACGAGTCCTTGTTAACAGGCAGCAGCTCATCTGAGTACAACAAGATCAGCCATATCGAGTCACGCACTATCGACTACTTTCGCTGAAGATGGAGATTAATTGGCGCTGCACCGCCGGATCAGAAATAAAGCAAGTATAAATAAATGGGCAATGCTATGGTACATATTTTACTTCTTAAGAAGTAATATCTCAAATAAATCTAAGCCCTTGATTTTTGGATTTTGTGAATTTTTAAATTAATTAGTAAACTAATTAATTACTTTAGAAGAAGGAAAAAATATTGCTAATCCTCAAATCACGGGACAGAAGCCGTGGTTGTGCGCCCTTCCTTTTTTTTTTTTGAGCCGTGTCTCTTTCCTTTTCCATGGATAACTACCACTAAAACAAGAAATATTCAGCCCAAATTATTTTCAATACCTTTTACACTCATATTTAAAATCTCTACCCACACAATTACTTTAAATCTCTATAAACCGCTGTATTAAAGTGATTAAATAATGCACAAAAGTCGAGTGAGAGACAAGTCAACCATTAAACAAATCATATTATGAACATATTATGTCATGTCAGTACGTCACATATATACTCATATGCAAATAAAGTTCACTTCACATTGGCACACATGCAAATCACGTCCATACGAATTCAGATGTTTATAAGTCTGTGTAAAATTATATTGTAATCAAAATATATCAATTCTAAAGTTATAAAATAAAAAATATTTATCACATCCACCAGATTACGCATGCATGTCAGATTAAAAAAAAATCTTTTTTATATTTTAATCTTTCCTTACTTATCTTACTTTACAAAATAAACAATCAAATAAAAATATATTTCACCTATTACTTTCTCGAAGGTAATATGTGACCATAACCGTCAGATCAAACTAAATAAACGGCTCACGGTTATTTGGATGTACCGCAGCAAAGCTCTAAATATATTTAGCCAGGTAGCTGCTTTTTGTCCCAAGACGTTAGTTGCATAACGCTCGCTTAGTAAGTATTCTGAAGTAATAAACTCTATCTATGCAGGTATCGATATGGCATCTTTGCTGTGGGAGTGGAAATGGAATCAGATCGCTGGCAGCTCATCATCTCCAGCACGTAGATTTCAGTTGTGTACCATCTGCCTGCTCTTTGCCTTGGCCAAAAAACATTTCTATTCAGACACAGGAGTGACTCTGTACAACAGATTGCCTTGGGCTGGACGACGCTTGAGTACTGAATATATATAGTCCTTGTATTCAAACTTTGGCGCTAGTGTATTCATATTCTTTTGATGACGACAGTATATTTGTACCCAATCAAGATCCTGCCTTGAATTTACTATTATAATGAGCCTTGTGTTGTGATGAACGAAACGTTCTTAATCGTAGACGGCAAGCAGACATGCGTGGAACAGAAACAGGCGCATCAAGGTTGTCCTCTGCTTCGCAAGGAACCAAGACGTTACAGAGTATATATATATCAGAGAAACTCAACACCGGCATTCCAGCAACTCTGCTACTTTTGGGAAATGATGTTCTCCTCCGTCCAGAATTTGTCCTTTTTGCTTTTCCGACCCTTGCAAACACCAACTCCCCTCCTTATCCTGCTTTGCATACAAGGATCATAACCCAGCACCAGCAAATTGATCTGCAAAAGTGTTAACAGCAAATTGATCTGCAAGAGCGTTAAGTTTCTATTTTTTCCCGCCACACAGGGACACAGCGGGGCGTCATATACTATTATATATGTATATTATATATGGTGAATTAGCAGAATGTTGATATAGAGCTATATTAAATTTCAAATAAAAATTGAAACAAGTATATTAAAAGTTGAGAGCTACACTATATAGTTTCATGAAGTCATAAAAAAGAAAGCAATAAGAGAGTTTATATATTTTAAGCTTAGGCTTCAGCTAAATAAAAATTACGCTAGCAAGAAAAAAAAAATAAACACTAGAAACTGTAAGCAAAGGTCCCCAATGTAGCTTCTATGTTAATCCTGACGAAGCCAATAGAAAAAAGAAAATAAGATAAGAAGAGGAGCAAGAAACAAGAAAGAAACAAGAAACACTAGAGTTAAGCAGGAATAGTCTTGTTCTCACAACTAAACACTAGACACAATTATTCCATCTCTTGAAATCAAGAGGGCCGGGGTCATTCTATTCCATTACGTCTCCCAAAGAAACAGTATCTTAGCTAAAGTCCTAGGCCATTCTGCTTCCACCAGAGTGAGGGTGCATCCTCCTCGTCCATGAAACAGCATTGTATGGCGGCATTCAAGTTTCAAGGTAGTGCTGAGCATTCGAGGACAAGATGAACTGCTTTGCCCATCAGTTTTTATACTAATTAATGCAGGTGGCGCGCACAACCCTTTTGTCGGTTTTTGTATACATCCAACAGCAGCGAACGAATCTCAACCTTCTGGCTCCATCAAGCAAAGCGTTTCTTCTTCACTTTTTATTTTTATATTTTTCTTTTTTCTTTTATTTTTCCACTCCAGGGAAAGCAAAGCATTATATTCCTTCTGCACAAGGACCAACATTCCATTCCAATCCCATACAGATCTAGGTACAAGTATCAAGTGATGGATGATCTATTATACTTCCACCTATATGTATGCACTAGTAGAGAACAGATCTTCGGTTTTTACCTTGCAAAGCATAACTTGGAGTGTATGAGTATGACGCCTAATTCCTTCCTACTAGTATTCAATCCGGAACTCGATCCTCCTGCCGGGCGTGGAGTACAACTCATAATGAATTCCAAAAGGTATGGAGCACGAAGTAGGAAATGGACTGCTCATACCAGAAGAGCAAGGAATATCTGCTTCGATGCAAGTTTACTTTTCACTCGATCCTTAGACTGTGTAGCAAGCATTGTATCTTGGTCTCCATTATTTTCCCCATAGCTAGGTATGCATTAGGGCCATATACCATACGTACTTGTCGCCTAGCACTACCGGAGACGGGCTCTTTGCCGAGTGTCCGGTTCTTTGCCGAGAGCTAGAACACGGGCACTCGGCAAAGAGCTCTTTGCCGAGAGTCAGCTCTCGGCACCATAAGAAACTCGGCGACGATTCTTATGCCGAGAGTCAGACTCTCGGCAAAGTGTAGCTCTCGGCAAACCGAACCTATGCCGAGAGCCAAACCCTCGGCGTAGAATACTCCTCGGCAAACGGAACCTTCGCAAACGGCTCCCCCTGCGCCGTTACCTTTGCCGAGAGCCCTCTGTAGAGCCCTCTGTTAGGCTCTCGGCAAAGCCTTGAATTTTTTTTTGGTAAACTCTATGCCGAGAGCCCTGGCCCTGGCTCTCGGCATAGGTGCTCTTTGCCGAGGGCTTTAGGAAGCTCTCGGCAAAGAATATAAATTTTTTTTTGTTTTTTTGCTCCCAATTTTTTCTGTGGCCTTGCTACAGTACTATAAGCCAAGATTTCAAATTTGAAATGTTTTCCATAAATCTTGCTATATTTCGCGCATTTTCTTTAATTTGATGATTTTTTCCGCGGGACGCACGTTTGAACTGCAGGTGCATGAAATAATGAAACTCAGCGATTCGAAAAATGGTATTCATTCTTCGGAGGGTATTTCGACACCGTATCCAGGGACAGGCGCGGAGACTCGACCGTCTCGTGCACGAGAAACGGCGACCAAGTTGCGTGATATTGGATTTAAAATTATTAAAAATACAAACGAAGTCAGAAAATCATGAAAATGGACGGGTGACCTTGACATCGCATGTCGAGGCTATGAAAAAAATTTGGGAATGTTTCGAGTAAGTGGTGCCGCAAGATGGTTGAAACCCTGTGCTATCCGCATATGCTCACATACGATGATCATGCGGAGATCTCAGGGTTTCAACCATCTTGCGCCACCACTTGCTCGAAACATTCCCAAATTTTTTTCATAGCCTCGACATGCGATGTCAAGGTCACTCGTCCATTTTCATAATTTTCTGACTTCGTTTGTATTTTTAATAATTTTAAATCCAATATCACACAACTTGGTCGCCGTTTCTCGTGCACGAGACGGTCGAGTCTCCGCGCCTGTCCCTGGATACGGTGTCGAAATACCCTCCGAAGAATGAATATCATTTTTCGAATCGCTGAGTTTCATTATTTCATGCACCTGCAGTTCAAACGTGCGTCCCGCGGAAAAAATCATCAAATTAAAGAAAATGCGCGAAATATAGCAAGATTTATGGAAAACATTTCAAATTTGAAATCTTGGCTTATAGTACTGTAGCAAGGCCATAGAAAAAATTGGGAGCAAAAAAACAAAAAAACATTTATATTCTTTGCCGAGAGCTTCCTAAAGCCCTCGGCAAAGAGCACCTATGCCGAGAGCCAGGGCCAGGGCGCTCGGCATAGAGTTTACCAAAAAAAAATTCAAGGCTTTGCCGAGAGCCTAACAGAGGGCTCTCGGCAAAGAGTACGCATATGCCGAGAGCCGCTCGATCCGGCTCTCGGCAAAGACCACGCCCTACAAAAATAAAAAACGCCGCTCTGATTTTTGCAAATCAGAGCCACACTCGCAGTCCCGCCCCGCGCGCCACCGCCGCCGCGTCCCCCGCCCCGCCGCCGGCCTTCCTGGCCCGCGCGCCGCCAACGGCCGCTCCCTCCCTCCCCGCCGGCCGCGCCCCTGCCTGGCGCGGCGCCGCCGCCGCGCACCCACCCCGCTGCCGGCCGCGCCACCGGCCCGCACGCCGCCGCCGACCGCTCCCTCCCTCCCCGCCGGCCGCGCCCCCGCCCCGCCGCCGGTCGCTCCCTCCCTCCCCGCCGGCCACCCCCTCGCCCTGCTGCCGGCCGCGCCCCTGCCCCGCGCCCTGCGCCCCCCGCCGGCCCCCCGCTCCCTGTTTTCGGCCTAGGGGGAGGAGGAGGAGAAGCAGAGGGGGAGAGGAGGAGAAGAGAGGAGGAGGAGGAGACCGTTGCCCATCCTCATCCGCGAGTTCGTCCATTCCATCGTCATTAATCAGCCCGCGGGGTAAGTAGTAGTTGTTAATAGTAGTGAGTAGTTGATAGTAGTATGCATGCCAATGTATGTGGATGTCGGCCATCGTGCCGTATACATGTGGATGTCGGCCATCGTGCCGTTGTTTCTTGCAGGTTTTGAAACCTCACCGTACAGGGGAGGTTCTGCCGAATTTCTAATTGATACTATATTTTTTGTCTTTTCTGTAGGAGGAGGACCTGTCGGGGCCAAGCCGGAGATCCTCGGCGACCACGATCGTCTTCATCACCGTCGTGGGTCTGCCTGCACCGCTTCGCCTCGCCACTGCACCGACTCGCCACTGCGCCGCTAGCCTAACTCCACCGGCACCCTAGATATAAATAACGTCTTATCCCAGATAAGGGTCGTAGGTCATTGAACCCAGTTAGGCGTCTCCCGTCCGAAAGAGATACGGCTGGAGGTATGCAGGTCTCTGCATATCGATAACGTTTCGGATTGTCCGCGTTACTTGGACAGCCCGCAGATGCGTCGATGAGGCTAGTTCCCATGGTCTGGCCCGATTCGAGATGGAGTTTCTGCATCACCTCCCTGTTGTTCTCCGGATACACACTCTCCCTACAGGGACGTGTATCTTGAGAACATCGGGGAGGTGCTGCCGAAATTCTGTCTCGGCTCAGGGCAGACAATGGGAACTGGCCTCATCGACGCATCCGCGGGTGGGATTAGGACCTATCCTCACCTATTAGATGATAGTAGCATGGAAGTACTCGGAGGTAGATATGTAAGTACTCTGATGGATGACAGTAGGATGGATGACCGTCAGTGGATGTACTCGGGCCGTAGAAGCAGAAGTGATTTCACCGATGAATGGTTGCGCAAGACAGATGCTTTTGTGAACAATGCATTTGGCGCGGCTCGGCGAGGAGAGATCAAAGTGTTGTGCCCATGCAGCAGATGTGGGAACCGGAGAAGGCAAGACAAGGAGAACATGGCTAAACATCTTGTGAACAATGGATTCACGCCGGACTACACCCGGTGGATCTACCATGGTGAAGCACATCGTTTGAGAGCGGAGGCAGTGCGACCACGTCTGGAGGACTTTGATGCTGATGCGGGGGTAGCAGACATGTTAGATGACTTCCAAGAAGCACAGTACGCTGAAGGACGTACGGAGGAGGAGATGGAGAAGACCGCAAAGGCGTTTTACGAGATGATGTCTTCGGCACAGAAACCCCTTCACGATCGGACAACGGTTTCTCAACTGGATGCCATTGGCCGTGTGATGGGGTTCAAGTCCCAGTTCAACCTGAGTCGAGATGCGTTCGATGGTATGTTGGCCCTATTTGGTAGCATGCTTCCGGACGGCCACATATTGCCAAAGAGCCTGTACGAGTCACAGAAACTGCTTCGTGCCCTGAAGATGCCGTATGAGCAGATACATGCTTGTCCAAATGGGTGCGTCCTCTTCAGGAAAGATCTCACGGATGCAGGTTACTGTCCGAAGTGTAAAGCGTCGAGATACATGGAGGTAGGCGATGGTGAAGGCCCGAAGAGGCAGCTTTCTATCCCCATGAAAGTCCTGCGTTACCTGCCGTTCACACCGAGGATCCAACGTCTCTACATGACCGAGGAATCCGCGAAACAGATGACATGGCACAAACAGGTACCCGATACAATCCTGAGAAGTTGGTCCATCCTGCCGATGGTGAAGCATGGGCCCACTTCGATCGCATCCATCATGACAAAGCTAGAGAGGCTCGTAATGTTCGTGTTGCGTTTGCAACGGACGGTTTCAATCCCTATGGACTCATGGCTGTCCTGTACACCTGTTGGCCCGTCTTCGTTATCCCCCTCAATCTCCCCCCCGGCGTCCTATTTCAACGTCATACTGTCTTCTTGTCGTTGATAATTCCTGGACACCCGGGGAATAACATGGGTGTGTACATGGAGCCTCTGATTGATGAATTGGAAACTGCTTGGAATGAAGGGGTATTGACATACGACCGAGCTTCAAGGTCTAACTTCACAATGCACATCTGGTACCAGTACTCACTGCATGACTACCTGGCATATGGGATATTCTGTGCCTGGTGTGTCCATGGCAAGTTCTCATGCCCGGTTTGTAAGACAGCTACGAGATTTATCTGGTTGAAGAAGGGTGGCAAGTATTCGGCGTTCGACCAACATCGACAATTCTTGCCTCTTGACCATCCTTTCAGATGGGACACCAAGAACTTAACCAAAGGTGTCGTGGTGAGAGATCCTCCACCTCGGATGCTGACCGGTGCCGAGGTTCATGCTCAGATAGATGCTCTCCAGTTCAACGAAACAGACGGTCGTTTTGCGGGGTATGGTCAGGAGCATATGTGGACTCATAAGTCAGGCTTGGAAAGACTCCCTTATTATGACGATCTTCTTCTGCCACATAACATTGATGTAATGCACACTGAAAAGAACATCGCCGAGTCGCTTTGGGGAACACTCATGGACACTGAAAAGTCTAAGGACAACCCTAAGGCTAGACTAGACCTGGCACTGTTGTGCGATAGACCAAAGCAAGAGATGCTGCCTCCTCAGCCCGGCAGGAGATGGACACGGCCCAAGGTCGATTTCGTCTTGGGCAGGCCACAAAGGAAAGAAATACTTCAGTGGATCCAGACATTGACATTCCCTGATGGATATGCAGCGAATCTAACGAGAGGAGTCAACTTATCTACTCTGCGAGTCCTAGGGATGAAGAGTCATGACTTCCACGTATGGATCGAACGGCTTCTTCCGGCGATGGTTCGAGGCTATGTTCCTGAGCCTATGTGGGTTGTCCTGGCAGAGTTGAGCTATTTCTTCCGCCAGCTATGTGCCAAGGAGATATCTCGGTCCGTCATTGATGACTTGGAGAAAGCTGCACCTGTGTTGCTCTGTAAGCTGGAGAAAATCTTTCCACCAGGCTTCTTCACTCCGATGCTTCATTTGATCGTACACCTCCCAAATGAGGTTCGAATGGGAGGGCCTGTGCAATGGCGTTGGTGCTTTCCAGTCGAGAGAAATATGAAGACTCTTCGCAAGAAATGTAGAAACAAAGCCAAAATTGAGGCTTCCATTGCAGAGGCATCCATTCTGGAGGAGGTGTCCAACTTCACTGAAGAATACTACTCTGAGAACCTTCCTAGCGTGCATAATCCACCCCCTCGTTACAATGCTAGAGAAAATGAATCGAGTCTTAGCCTTTTTCGAGGCCAACTCGGCACGACAAGTGGATCCACAGTTAAGCAGTTGAACTATGAAGAGTGGCGAAAGATCATGCTATACGTGCTTACCAACCTTGATGAGCTGGACCCGTACATGGGGTAAGTTGTTATCTATCTTCATCCAATTCGTCGTCACTTCCCAACACCATTCTTTTTGTTTCGTACAGTGAATTTCTTCATTTGTTCTCGAATGGACCAAGGCCTCTTTCTGATGCGGCAGCTGAAACCCTAATTGCAAATGGTGCGGGGCAAGGGAGGCCTGATTTCATTTCTTGGTTCCGACAGAAGGTACCGTCCTACCAAGGTTGTACTTAGTCTGACGTTCCAACTTGCTCTTACATTCTGACCGTATAACGATATATCTTGTGTCACCTTGCAGGCTCAAACCGATGCGTCAATGAGTCAAGAGCTGAGACAGGTTGCAAAAGGCTTTGACCGTAGGGTCAAGTCATTTAACGGTTACGACGTGAATGGATTTTGCTTCCACACATCAAGCTACGAGCAGAGTCGGCCCAATCGAAAAACCACAAATAGCGGAGTTTGTACTCCAGGCAATGACAACCGTGACTACTATGGAAGAATTGAAGAAATATACGAACTTTCATTTCACGGTGAAAAGCCTTTGAATCCTATCATTTTCAAATGCCATTGGTTCGATCCTGGAAGAACGAGGCTGACACCTAATCTTGGGCTAGCCGAAATTCGACAGGATTCTGTCTATCCAGGCTCCGATGTGTATATTGTGGCTCAACAGGCCACGCAGGTTTATTACACGCCATACGCGTGCAAAAGCAAAGAGCATCTCTTGGGTTGGTATATTGTGCACAAGATATCACCACATGCTAAACTACCTCTCCCCAATGATGAGGATTATAACTTCAACACAAACACGTATGACGGTGTGTTCTTTCAAGAATCTGGGTTGCAAGGGACGTTCACGATAGACTTAACCGAAGCGATGGAAATGGAAGTAGAGAATGATGTCGAGGACGCTGGGGATGAGGTGGTAAATGCGAAGGACATAGAAATGCTAGAACGATTCCGTTTAGGCCAAGCAAATGAAGACGACGACCTGTCTTCGGATACTGAGGAGTACTTAGACATGGTTGACAGTGATGAGGAGACTCATGCTCCGGCTAATCCGGATGATCCAGATTATTTCTAATACATGTAATATTATGTTATATTTTTAGGATCTATTGTTTTATTTATATTGCATATATTTGGTTATGTTATTTCTAATACAACATTGTTTGTTCTTTTTAAATGCAGGAGGTCGAGGCAAGATGCCGGGAGGACGTCAGAGGCGGTTGAGTTGGTTGTACCGCAGCTCGCAGGCCGACGGGCCCTCGACGAGGAGTGGCCGCCGCCGGAGGGAGCCGTCTCCACAGGAGGAGGAGGAGGAGGTCGAGGAGGAGGTGCCGGCCACGCCCGAGGCCCAACGGCAGGAGGAGGCACCATTAGCCGAGGAGGCAGAGGAGGAGGACGAGCTGGAGGAGGACGAGGCGGACGGGTGTTCGGGTGCCTCAGGGGTGTCCACGCCCTACTTGAGAGGTCCCGCCAGCCTCCCGGCGTTGCCGCCACGTGCCCGACGCCCAGTGATCACGCCCATCGGACAAAAGTACATGTTCCAACTACCTGTTCGTACGATGAGACTCAAAATAGAAATAGAAGCTAATAATCTTTTTTAATCACTTGTGCAAGGGATGAGACTTTGTGGGGCCTAAAGGCCGCAAACCCAACGGCATCCTGGGTCTCCTGTGCCGCGAGCACTACCCTGGCATAGTACAGTATGCCGGGAGGCACGAGCCGGCCTACACCTTTGACCACTACAGCGTCGCCCCAGACCCAGACTTCCCCAACAAGGCGGCGCGGGTTAGAGCGGAGCTGTGGGTAAGTCTTCGTCAAACAATATCAATTTCATCATATTTTTTCTTTAATTATTGTCTCGCCTCGTATTGTGTCTGTATGCAGAACTACTTCAAGTGCGAGCCGGGGAAGGAGGCAGTGGTAGAGGTGACGGCTACCCGGGCGTGTAGGAAGCTCGTCACCGACATGATCTACGAGGCGAGACTACAGGCCATCATCACCTACAACGCCACGGTCTTGGCCACGAGGGTGACGAAGGCCCAGGCGAGAGGCATGACGCTGGGCCGGGCGCAGTTCTTGCAGGTAAGTGATTTCTTTTGAGATTAAGCTTTTGGTACTTTTCATCTGACGCTTAGACGTGAAATATTTGATGATGTGCAGATGATGCCCCAATGGTGCCAGTCGTTTCCCGAGTGCTGGGAGATGATCGTGGACCGGTGGCTCTCCGAAGAGTGGGCGGCCCACCACGCCGAGGCCCGGGAGGCGCGTCTGCAGATGCCAGGTGTACCACACCACCAGGGCAACCGCAACCTCGCCGAATACGCACAAGCTTGGGTACGTGAAAGACTTTATCAATTCCTCGATCAAATGTTGCCTGATTGCTAATCATCTTGTTGTCTTCCTCGCAGTCGGAGGCACACGATGGCCAGCCTTGCGGCACGGTGGCGGCATACGCCATGTCCCACAAGGGCAAGGCCACGGCAGCGGAGACCTACCCCGACGATCCCGCCGACGCGTAGACCAACTCCAGCGTCCACTCCCGCCTCACTGACTACTCAGAGGCGGCAAGGGCGGTCCATGGGGACACCTTTGATCCCGCCATCGCGGACCTGGACGGGAGCATCGTCATGAGGATAGGAGGAGGGAAGAAGCACGGGCGGTTCTGGCTTGGCGACGGCGTCATCGACACGGCCTCCACTCCCACTCTGTCCCAGCTCCGAGCACAGAGCACGAGCGGGAGCGTCCCCATACGCCCACGCCCGTCGCCTGCGCAGTCGCGGGTCGCCGAGCTCGAGGTTATTTCTATTTAACTCATCGTACATTGATCTTTAAATGTTTGCATTGTTCTAACATTCACTTTGTATTATTGCAGGCCTGCCTGGAAAGAGAAAGGCAGGAGCGCCAGGTGTCCGAGACCCAGATGCGGTCACAGATGTCGGCCCAGATAGAGGCTCAAGCTAAGCAGATGGCGGAGCTCATCGCCTTCATGGCCTCCCAGGGCATGGCCGTGCCCCAGACGCTCATGGCTCCTCCACCGCCGCCTCTGGACCCCGGAGCTGCTCCTGTGAGTATCAATACTTCAGTGTTTTATTTTTTTCATTTCCTTGTCTGACATGACCTTTTGCAGCCTCCTCCGTCAGAAGGTTCGAACAACCGCCACGCTCCTGGATGGAACCCGACCGGGGGTCAAGCAGGCGGCAGTTCTCATGGGTGGCCCGGTTGGCCGGAGGTGTAGTAGATTGAACTTTGGACTATCCTCGTGTGTCACTGAAGTCTCATGTTGTTGAACTATGTGATGTGAACTATGTGATTTGAGGACATATATGTTATTGAACTATGTGATGTGATATATATATGTTCTGTGACGTGAAATGTGATATATATGTGATATGTGATGAATGTGATATATATCTGTGTGATAGTGTCGGAGAAAAGGAAAAACAGAACTGGAAAATAAAAAATCAAAATTTACCCAGCTTTGCCGAGGATTGCTCTCGGCAAAGAGGCCCTTTGCCGAGGGTTTTGGCCATAGCCCTCGGCAAAGCTGGGGAGACAGAACGTAATTTCCACAGCTTTGCCGAGGGCTTTGGTCATAGCCCTCGGCAAAGTCCGAGGTTTGCCGAGCGCCGGCTAAGATAGCCCTCGGCAAAGAGGTTCCAAAAAAAATATTCGAAATTTCTTTGCCGAGAGCTGACCCCGGATAACCCTCGGCACAGAAAAATAATAATAAAAAAAATTATCGCTTTGCCGAGGGCCCGGCTCTCGGCACACGTAACGCCTTTGCCGAGAGCCGGCTTAGCCCTCGGCAAACCTACCGTCAATAGGGACAGCCGTTAACGACCACTTTTCTATGTCGAGAGCCGGTCGGGCCCTCGGTAAAAGGTTTGCCGAGAGCCCGATAAATGGCCCTCGGCAAAGGCTCCTTTGCCGTGAGGTTTTTTGCCGAGAGCTCTTTGCCGAGAGCAGCCCTCGGCATAGGCTTCGCCAAGGGCCAGATGGCCTTTGCCGAGTGCTAGAGGCACTCGGCAAAGCACGCGTTTCCAGTAGTGTAGCCTGTGTCACCCATAATCACAATCTCAAGAGGCTACAACACCCGCCTGCAAATTGTGGTGAGTGACTCCACCCTCTCCCGTTGCAACAGAGAAATCAACTTCTTTTAATTTCATTTATTTACCAATGTCGTCTCCTGCTAGCATCGTTTCCCCGTTAATGTTTGGATTTCAAGTCTATGTTTGTTTTCATTCGCTACATACCCAATCTGCATTCACATATTCCCGAGTCAACGTTTATATACACTCCATGCCATGGATGAAACCTTGCAGATCACAAATTGGTTAACATTTTAGATACGAGTCACATGTTAATCATTAATTATACATTCTCCTTAAATAAACCTTGCATCCAGTTTGGATATGAGTTAGCTTGCTTAAGGCCCTGATTTAATTTGTTGCCTGCAGCTGGCTGCTTATTACAAGTAATGTAACAAAAGACTAATTAAATGAGCCTACAGCTCACTACTGGAAATCCGAGATTTGCCGAGTGTTTTTTATTTTGCCGAGTGTCAAAACACGTACACTCGGCAAAGAGGTAGTTTGCCGAGTGTTAGACTCGAAACACACGGTATAAAGTTGACACTCGGTAAAAATATGCTTTGCCGAGTGTTAACACTCGGCAAACTTTAACACACAGCAAACAACCCACTTTGCCGAGTGTCAACACTCGGAAAAATTAAACACACGGCAAAGACGAACAGGAGTAGCCGCCGTCAGCAGTTTGCCGAGTGTCTTCCGTTAGCACTCGGCAAAGTGGACAGTTTGCCGAGTGTCTCAATAAAACACTCGACAAAGTGCACTGTTTGCCGAGTGTTTTTATTTGACACTCGGCAAAATAATTTGTTTTTTTTTCGTTTTTGGCTTCCAGTTTTTTTATGTAGGCTTCCTACAATAACTTGATCAACATGTTAAGATTTGGCACAATTTTAAGACATTTTGCTATATTTCTTTAGTTTATTTCATTTCATTATTTTTTTTGAAAATGTAAGATTGAACTACAAGTGCATCGAATAATGATATTTCATGAATGCAAAATTGATATTCATGTTATTAAGTATTATTTGAGGCCGTATCCAGGAAGAGATCCGAAATTTCACACATTTTCTTGAAACATGACTACGAACTTGCGAACGAATAGTTTTAAAATTTGTATAAAAAGCAAACAAAGTCCTAAATTCATGAAACTTGCCAAGAAGTCAAGATATCACATGTGCATGTGGTGATAAAAATTTGAGAAGATTTCAAACATATCGTTACGTACACTGCTTAGAAATCCGGCCATCTCCGCATGTGATAATATGAGAAGTAGGTGGAGTTGTTAGGATTTGTAAGCATCATAGATGACAACGTGTTCAAAATCTTCTCAAATTTTTATCACCGCATCCACATGTGATATGATGACTTCTCAACAAGTTTTATGACTTTCTGATTTCTTTTGCTTTTTATATAATTTTAAAACTATTCGTTCGTAACTTCGTGGTAATGTTTCGAGAAGAAAATATGTGAAATTTCGGGTCTCTTGCTGGATACGACCTCAAACAATACCCAATAACATGAATATCAATTTGCATTCATGAAATGTCATTATTCGATGCACTTGCATTTTAAACTCGTATTTTCCAAAAAAATCAATAAAATGAAATAAACTAAAGAAATATAGCAAAATGTCTTAAAATTGTGCCAAATTTTAACATGTTGATCAAGTTATCGTAGAAAGCCTAGAGAAAAAAACTGGAACAAAAAAAAATTATTTTGCCGAGTGTCAAATAAAAACACTCGGTAAAGTGGGCAGTTTGCCGAGTGTCTCAATAAAACACTCGGCAAAGTGCACTGTTTGTCGAGTGTTTTTATTTGACACTCGGCAAAATAATTTAGTTTTTTTCGTTTTTGGCTTCCAGTTTTTTTATGTAGGCTTCCTACAATAACTTGATCAACATGTTAAGATTTGGCACAATTTTAAGATATTTTGCTATATTTCTTTAGTTTATTTCATTTCATTGTTTTTTTTGGAAAATGTAAGTTTGAACTACAAGTGCATCGAATAATGATATTTCATGAATGCAAAATTGATATTCATGTTATTAAGTACTATTTGAGGTCGTATCCTGGAAGAGATCCGAAATTTCACACATTTTCTTCTCGAAACGTGACTACGAACTTGCGAACGAATAGTTTTAAAATTGTATAAAAAGCAAACGGAGTCCGAAATTCATGAAACTTGCCGAGAAGTCAAGATATCACATGTGCATGTGGCGATAAAAATTTGAGAAGATTTTGAGCATATCGTCACGTACACTGCTTAAAAACCCGACTATCTCCACATGTGATATCATGAGGAGTAGGTGGAGTTGTTAGGATTTGTAAGCATCGTACATAATGACTTGCTCGAAATCTTCTCAATTTTTTATCACTGCATCCACATGTGATATCATGACTTCTCAACGAGTTTCATGAATATCGGACTCCGTTTGCTTTTTATACAATTTTAAAATTATTCGTGCGCAACTTCGTGGTCATGTTTCGAGAAGAAAATGTGCAAAATTTCAGGTCTCTTCCGGGATAGATACGGCCTCAAACAATACCCAATAACATAAATATTAATTTTGCATTCATGAAATGTCATTATTCGATGCACTTGCAGTTTAAACTTGCATTTTCCAAAAAAAAATCAATGAAATAAAATAAACTAAAGACATATAGCAAAATGTCTTAAAATTATACCAAATTTCAACATGTTTCTCAAGTTATTTTAGGAAGTCTATAGAAAAAAATTGAAAGCCAAAAAAGAAAAAAACAAAATTATTTTGCCGAGTGTCACGTAAAAACACTCGGCAAACAATAAGTCTAAAAAAGTAAAAAAAACAAAAACCAGCGAAGGTTGATATAGACAATTAAATAATTTTTTCTAAAAAAAATTTGGAACCTTTGCCGAGTGTCCGATCCGGAGACACTCGGCAAAGGAGGAAAACAACGCAGCAGCAACCTTATCGACTCCGCGCCCGCCCAGCCTCATTTCCCCGCTCGCAGTCGCAAAAACAAAAGCTTCGCCGCGCCGCCACCCGCCGGGTCACCCACGCCGCCACCCTCCGTGGCCGCGCGTGCCGCCATTCGCCGCGGCCGCCACCCGCCGAGGCCGCCCCGTTCCTGCTATCCCCTCCCCCTCCATCACCCTCTATCTCCCTTCCAAATCCCTGCCCTGCCCGCAAAGCTGTCGGTCGCTCACCCCGCCCACCCCCTGGTCCTGTCCAACCCATCCCTGGAGCACGCGACGATGGAGCACGCTGCCCTCTTGAGCTTGTGGCGGTGGAGCACGCCGCCCGCTGGAGCATGTCGTCCCCAAAGCTAATTGTGCCAAGGACACGACGGTGGAGCACGCTAGTGGGAGCAATTCGATGGAGGAACGCGGGAGCAGCAGCTGTAGTCTCCGTCGGTGGAGCACGCGATTGAGAGGGCTTCCATCATCTCTGCGACTCCGATTCGTGCTTCTGCTGCAGATCCATTGGTATGTCCAAATGCCCTCTCCTAGGTCTTTGTTTCAAGTGCTGAAAAATAAGATTTTTTTTTATTTCTTCTAGTGGCCATCGATGATTCTGTGCAGGGGTTGTGTTCCTAGCTATTTATTAGAGATTGGTTCTGAGTATGTATGTATGGTTGCAATTCAAGGCTGCAAGTAATAAGAACCTGTCTCTGAAGGCTGCACCTAATCTGATTGACACCTTTAGGATTCCAATGTCTAGAGCTGCATATAATGAATTCCTGCTGTTTAGAAAGGACTTAGACTTTTTTAGAACTGATAATGATCAGCATGACATTTGGATTTATCAGTGGAATAATGGCCTGTAGAGCTCATGTCGGTTCTACAAGCATCATTTTGTGACCCTCTCACCCTCTGCCCCTTTCATTTGGATTTGGCAGTCAAAATGCATGCCCAAGATTAAATTCTTTGCTTGGCTGCTCCTAATAGATAGGTTCAATACAAGGGAGCTGCTTAGAAGGAGACATGAGCATCTTGATTAGGTTTGCCTTTGTTCAATACATGAGCACTATACCTTACGAATGCTGCACCTGACTGCCCTTTGTTCTATCTAATTGGTTTGCCTTTTATTTTTTGCAGGGTTTTCTTTGAACAAGACTACTATATAGATTATTGTTCAACTGACATATCTGTTGACTTCTAAAGGCTTGGAGCAGCTGCTCGTCAGGTATCCCTCTTGTTGCCCACACTCTCCCTCTCTGAGCAGAACTGCAACAGTGCTATAATAAAACTTCTTCATAGATAAGTCTGTATCACACTCTTGCATATTTGTTTGTGACTTGTAAGGTCTATATCTCAAACGCATACTGACAAAGACATAAGAGTTACACTTGTAATATCATCATATAAATGATGTCTGACTGCCTAAAGAATTGATAATCTGACAGTTGTTGTTTGCTCACCTAATTTTCTGATACAAGAACATTACTGTGAGGCAGCCTATAGGTTGGCATGTTATTGCACTTAAATTATTTCTTTCCTCCAACATTTAAGATGCCTTAAATTTTTTAGTAATTTAATTTAATTCGTATCTTGGTGCAGGTTGAGAGGTAGGCTGCTGGAACAGTATCACCAAAACCAGGTATCAACCATCTGTCTATTCCTTTACGATTGATTTTGTTCCAAACTAATTTGTCTATAGCCATTATATCTAGGTAATAAGTACTGACCTCATATGCTGCTGGGTAATAAGTCTATTGCCTAGAAATCTTTTAAAACTTGATTTTTTAACTTATTCCATGATTATAGTCCATTCCAACCTCATATCATCTACTGGCCATATAGAGAAACTAACTGCCAGAGAATTTTGTTTCACTTGGTAAACTGAAATAATATTAGGCTGTATGCACAGTTTAAAAAGATGGAACAAAATATGTAATAGATTGTCAAAAACCCAAGCATTTTGGGTTAATGACTGAATAATCTTTTGTCTCAAATCTGAATAAGCTTTTCTATACGCATGTTAGTTTGTCAGCTCATATAAAAAACATGTCAGCTCATATAAAAAACATTCGCTGCAGATACAACTTGAACAATGGGGCTAGAATTGTAATGTTGTTTAGATAGATGTTTTTTCCCATTCTTACTCTCTATGGTTCTCAGGAAAGTATGAGCAATCTCAGTTTCTTTAAATGTATATATGGTTGAGGTGACATTGGTGCATTGACAGATTAAGGTGGTAGAAACTGGTTCTATCGAAATTTTTAATTGACGATATTCTTTTCATTTTTTTGCAGCATCAATCGGCCACAACATCGAATCACGTTGGTGGGTCATCGACATCACAGTTTGGAGGGTCGCCGGCATCACAAGTTGCGCCAAGTCTGCTCGAAGGGTCATCGGCATCACAAATTGCGCCAAATTGACTAGGAGGTTCGCCGACATCAAATCTCAGGCCTCCTCACCCCCTACAATCGTCGTGAGTAGGTTGTTGTGAACTTCGATTAAGATATTTGGTCGCGGACTTGTCAACTTGTGAAGTTGTAGCATACTTGGACTTTTGGTTATGAACAAGTCATATATGTGAACATGTGTGTTTGTGGCATATTTGAACTTATGAGCTTGGTGTGATTGTGATTTATGACTCCTGTGATATATTTGTGGTGATTTAACGATATATATTATATTTGTACAATGTGTCGCAAATGGAATAAACAAAAAAAATACAGATTCAACAAATTGGCATGCCTGGGAACACGCTTTGCCGAGTGTCAGAGAGCCGACACTCGACAAAGTATGCACAGTTTACCGAGTGTCGCCTCCTTGACACTCGGCAAAGCGTACACAGTTTGCCGAGTGCCATATGTTTGACACTCGGCAAAGTTTACGTGGTTTGCCGAGTGTTAACACTCGGCAAATCGCGTAAACTTTGCCGAGTGTCAGACGTATAACACTCGGCAAACTGGGCACGTTTTGCCGAGTGTCAAACGGTTGACACTCGGCAAAGCGACCGTAAGGATTTCGTCCGTTACCACTTTTCTTTGCCGTGTGGTGTTTTTGACACTCGGCAAACACTTTGCCGAGTGTCCGACGTTTGACACTCGGCAAAGCGAGCTTTGCCGAGTAAAATTGTGCCGAGTCCGGTTTGCAGAGTGCGGCACTCGGCAAAGCGTTTGCCGAGTGTTTTTGGCCCTTTGCCGAGTGTCTTAGACACTCGGCAAACCGCTCGATTCCCGTAGTGGCTATTCCAATAAGACTAATGTGTGCTGAATTACCTGTTTACGTAGGACGGCCTCTGGAGCCATGGCCACCATCCTGGATGCTATGGCACCATACGTGATGAAGCTGATAGCGGACATGGCCACAGAAGAGGTGGGCATGTTGCTGGGTGTGTCTGGCGAGATTGACAAGCTCGAGGATAACATGGAAAGCCTTAAATGCTTCCTTGCCGATGCCGAGAGGAGGCGCATCACTGAAGAGATCGTGCAGAGAAGGGTGAGGAAGCTCAAGAACGCCATGTATGACGCCACCGGCATCCTTGACCTATGTCAACTTGAAGCTAACAAGTGCAAGCAATGAAAGTTACGTGGTAGCAAGGAGAAGAAGTGTTGACGCCGAAAGGGTTTTGGATCACACACCAGCAAGGGCTTTGGACGCTCGGGTCGCCACGGACCGAAGAATGCAACAAGGATCACACTTACGTGGTGAAGAATGGCTAGGTTTACAAGCAAGCCAGCAAAGGATAACCAACGTTCTTGCGTGACGAAGAACCGGCTAGTTTTCAGGCAAACTAGCAAAGAAACCATCGAACCTCTCACCCGGGAGGGACCCTGTCAGGATAAGGATGTTGCCGGGTTGCCTTAGGTCGGCCGGCAAGCCTAGGGCGCCATCCTTGGTCGTCGGATTAAGGGATGAACAACATTGGGGTTGGAAAAGAGGATGAAAGGGTTGCAGTAGATTGATTTTGTCGATTGGATAGTTGAGAACTCAATCGGCCATAATCCTCTCGTTTATATAGAGGGGGTGGTCTTATCCCAGTAGAAAATAACTCCAAAACATGTTCTCTAAGTTTCCCATGTCAAAAACATGCCAAAAACCGATTTGGAAACCAAATGGTTCGGACTTTACAGGAAAAACCGACATAGTCGGCTTAGGACCCGACTAAGTCAATTTGTGTGCGCTCCGGCGCAGTCAGCCAGGAGGGGACCCGACTTAGTCGGCTTGGTGACCTGACTAAGTTGGCTGGACCCGACTTAGTCAGCTCAGGGACCCGACTAAGTCGGTCTTGGTGGCTCACATGACTCGTATTCTTCTCCGCGTGATTCAATGATATTTTGTCTTCACCACTTGACCACCAACACATATTTGATGTATATAACTTGTTGATGACACCTATGAACCACCATGGGACACCTTTGGGTGACCAGAGTGAACCATGGTGTCTTTTTTGGGCTGAAAATAGGGGGAGTCGGCTAAGCCGACTTGGCAGTAGGAATTTCATGTAAAAAGCTTCCGAAATTCATAAATTTGTCCAGACTCCAAATGATGCAAACCATATATGTTTTTTGATCAACTCGATGAGAGGAATGCAATGGTGCAGTTCGTTCTTGTATTTGAGGCAGTTGACAAAACCGGCTTAGTTGGTTTGGGGACCCGGCTAAGCCGACTCTGGCTGGTTCAGCACCCGAAAATTTGTTTTCTTCGCTAGGGCTTCAAATGTGACAATCCAGGTGTGCTTTTGGCTATCTTAATGATAGAAACATGATGGAGGAGTCCATTATATGCTCGAGGCACTTTTGAGTGTCAACATATGCCCCTCTTTTTTTAGGTGAATGATGCATTGAACCTAAAAACACAATTAAAGCAATAAATAGCAACGATACCCAACTCATAGGCTATCTGGCACCTAAGGGCGATGTATACATTGACCATATTTTGTTCTAAGGGCGAGACATGTGTCGGCCATTGTTTGGTGAGCACTTAAGCTTCTTGTCAAACACTTAGAAAGTACCTTTTTCAAATACCTCCCGTTCATTGCTCTTGTAAGACTTTCACCTTGCAACATCTCCAGCACATATAAATTTTCAAACACCACTTTGATCACTCCATACAAGACTTTCCCAACTTGGTGACCATTAAAGCCACCTTCTTGGATTATCTCTAATCTTCGTGATGAGTCTAATCAAAGTTCATGTATGTCTCCCATAGCCATTCTTGCTTGATCAGATCCTAAACACTTATGCAATAAGTCTTCGGCAGTCCTTCGATAGAGCTATTGTTATGTAGTGCATATTTAGATGCACTCGCCGAATAATTTTATCAACTTTAGCACTTGGATCACGAAAATATCTTGATAAGGGAGTTCTTTAATCCTCCAATTCGGCCTCACTTTCAATGGAAACTAATCCGAGCCGATTCGGGAGCTTATCGGGCAAAATGGCTGGGCTGGCTATAGGGGAGCCGACTGAGTCAGTTGGCGGACCCGACTGAGTCGGCTGGGTCACTTGACAGAGTCGGCTCAGAAGTAGACTAAGCCGGTTCTGAAACAGGCTAAGCCGGTTCTAGAGTAGGCTAAGTCGGTTCTGAACTAGGCTAAGCCGGTTCTGTTGTACCTGCATATAAAAATCAAATATTTCTTGCATCGACTTTAATTTCTTTGATATAAAAATTACGTCCACCAACGTCATAGCCAGATGCTTGTTGAGTTAACATGTTGGCCTTAAAATCATCATGCCTTGTAATATGCTGAATTTAAAATTCGGCAAAAGTATTAATGATGGCAAGGCACTCGTCAAAATATGCAGCATGTGATCCTTTAAAACACCAAAAACATACAAGCAACTTGTTGTACCACTATTGAAGAATCATCACAGGCTTTAACATAACATACTCCGTGGATTGCAATATGGCCAAGCCGAATAAGAAAACTTCACATTCGGCTTGAATTTTGGTGCAAATAGTTTTAATCGACTTGATGTCTCAAACAGGCACCATTGTGAGAAATAATGATCATGCCAACACCTTGGCTTTTTATGCAAGCCGATTATTCATATTGTCACACTCATGAAGTAAAAATACATATATCATGCCCCCGGGCCTTGAAGCCGCCAAAGTAAATTCCATAGGGTCTTTTCTAATAGCACGATGATTGCAAGTACTCATCGACTATGTTTTTATGCTAAGGGCGATAGCAAAATATCGGTCATATGAATTTATCCACATGAGTATGTATAGCCAAAATAAAGCATTTTGGCTCCTGATCATTGGTAAGCAAAATAATTTGGCAACTCTCCATAATATAGACATCCATACCAATGATCAAAATAAGGGGCTAAGGGATACCCATGCATACCATGGAATGAATTCCTCATAGAGATAGGCAGAGAATATGGATGATACCATAACCAATGATTTTGATGATTCGGTGCCAATCTCTAGCTTGGCAAGTGCTTCTTGAATCTCCTTTTCTCCTTCACCGTTGTTGAATCACTTGCTTGAGCATCATCCTTCTGAGCTTGAACACTTCCTTTAGGAACCCACACCAAGCCTTTTGCTTTCAGCTTCTCTGCACTAAGCTTCTGCAACTTGCTTTCTTGCCACTTTGGTAAACCGATTGAGCGTGTCGGTTTTATTTCTGTTTTGGACAGCGGCAAATCTTTCTTGATTTCAGGCACTCCCACCTTCTTTTGTTCAGATTTGGCACCTAGAATATCAATAGATGATTTTTCGACTTCTTTACCATCAATAGCTAGATTTTTCAGCAATATAATCAGCTTTTTAATAGTTGAATTCAGATCTGAACTTTTCTTCTTTCGGCCATCATACTTCACACGGTAAACTTGTTTTACCACTTTCTTCTTATGTTGAGCTCCAGACCGATTTTGATTAAAATGGTCTTTATAAGATGATGATCTTTCTAAATATCTAGGAGCTGCATTCTCTACATATTGTGGCAAAGAATATGGTGGGACATGTGCCTCTTGATCAAACCAGTCCCAAGATGAATAAGGATGAAAATATGTGGGTTGTGGTCCATATGACATGGGAATTGGGTGCTCAAAAGGAGAATATGTTGCTGCTGCATGAGATCTATTTCCTTTCCAATTCCACTCTTGAGACTTGCGCTTTGAAGACAATCTTGATGATTGGACCTTCTTTGCCCAGTTGGTGACACTTGTTTTCGCTAAGTTCTCGTACTTAGCTAGAAGCTCCTCGAAGCTAAGCTTGAGTCTTCTACTCTTTTGCTTGTCATGGCCTTTACCTCCAATAGCTTTATGAGCATCCGCCCTCTTTTCTCCATCTTGATAGACATGCTCCAAAGGAGGATCCTTAGCTGATTCCCCTTGCTCAACGGGATCAATCGACCTTTGCTTTCATTGGAGAGATTTCACCTGCCCCCTAGTGTCTTCTAGAATTGTGATAACTTTGTTGTCCTCTAGAATATCTTCAATTTGTAATTCATGGACAACAACCTTGTCTTCACTTGAGGGCTCCACATCTCTCTCTTGGGCATTCAAGCCTTCAGCTTTGAGTGAATCGGCTAATGCAAGCCGATTCGAAACCTGCTTGCCCATCAAGACGAATTGAATCCAATTGGTCTATTTGTTGAGCTCTAGAAAATCTCAATCGTCCTTTATCAATGGTCGATTGGATCACTCAACGAAACACATTGCAATTAGAAGTATTATGATCAAAAGAATTGTGCCACTTGCAACATGTAAGCTCTTCTAAGTTTTGAGTAGATGGCAAAGCATTGTGATCAATGATTCTAATAAAATTATTCTTGAGTAAGATATCAAAGATATGATCACAAAAAGTAATGTCAAATGTGTACTTTGATTTCTTCAGCCGATTCTTTTGCGGAGTCGGCTTTAAAGCTTAGCAAACAAAGGGATCAGATTTAATATCAATCCATTCGTCCACACCTTTGGAATTGTTTTTGAGAAGCTTTCGCTTTGACAAACTAGTACTATCGGCCTTGCCATATGGTGTAATGTGTTGGCCGATAGAATCTGAATTTGTTTTATCATCACCAAATAAAATGTCATTCTCAATCGGTCTTTTACATCTACTTGCAAGAATATCTCTAATAGATGCAGAAATTGAAATAGTATGATCAGATTGGAATTTAAGCAAGATATTTGTATTTTGTAACTTGTTGATCATGTTGGAGAAGTGCATGTCATTGATTTGAATGATGTTGTTCTTCATCTCCAAAGAACGATCAACAAGAGGGGTCGAATCACCCGAAAGCACTTCGGTAGCTGCGGGAACCAAGGAAACTGGCTTAGCCGATTCCAAGTCGGCTAGGTCGGCTTGCACGGTGGCCAGAGGGGCGACTGAAGGAGTCGGCTTGGCCGGCTTGTGTGGCAACAGGGGGAGTTGACTTAGGCGACTTGGAAGTCGTCCTAGCCGACTCTGGGCAGGCAGTGAGTCCTCCTCTCTTGTTCATAGGGATTTGATCTTCATCAATGATGCGGTAGTCACTAGATAAGTATACAACCCCTTTAGCTCCTGAAAAATCAAGTCTAGCTGATTTCTGACACTTCCCATGCTTTTCTGTAACAAGACTTGCTTTTTGAGTTGTGTTTGATTCGGAAAGGATATTATGTTGTTCGGCTTTGAAAGCCGAACCTTTGCTTATATCTGAATCAATTCTCATTTTACTCATTGTACCAATGGGCAAGGCTTCTTTTTTCGTACTCATGGTCGATGACTTAGATGTGATCGACCTTTTGCTAGCTCTCTCAAAAAAATTGTTTCTTTATCTCCTTATGTCTTCTTTCATACTCCAACATTGTCTTTTTTAACTCAATTTCTGTTTGAGAATATTTTGCAGAGTTCTTATTGGCTTGACTTGAGTTGCTAGCAACATATGAAGCTGAGTCATGAGTACGAATATTTAGCCACCTTTCATGCCAACCCCATTCCAGTTATTAGTTAGAGAAATAGATCAAGCTTCTCCATACATGAAACTAGGGTGTAATCTCCACAAAAATCGTGCAAGACAAATAATAAAGGGTGTGAGCTCATTTCTCTAACTAATAATTGTTAGCAACAATTATTAGCAACAACATATACTAAATGGTTAAAATAAAAAATTTCATAAACAACAATTAGCAACAATTATTATTTTACCAACAACCTTTCATGCCAACCCCATTTCAATTTTATGAAACATAAATTACAAAATAAATAAAAAGAAACCCTAGATCTAGAACAAGCTTCTCCATACATGAAACTAGGGTGTAATCTCCACTAAAATCAAGCAAGATCGACTAATTGATGGTGCAAGCTCATTTCTCTAACTAATCTCCACACAAAGCTCAAGCACCTTGGATGAGAGAGAAAATAAAACTCTAATTTGCTCACTAACCAACTATTAAAACTTCGATTAAAAGGTTGAAATAGCATTTTCTTACCTTCTACAAGCTCTCCACCAAAGGAATTGAGACCAAAACCTCCACCCTTTCTAGAACAATTTTTGGGAGGAGCCCAAGGCCTCCCAACCTTTTTTTCTCAGGTTGGAGTGAGTGATCCGAGGAGAAAGAAGGTGGTGGCTGCTACTTATACAGCCGTCATTTTTAAGGGCGGCTGGTGATCCAGCCACCCCTACAAATGTCTCAGTAAGGGCGGCTCGTGATCCAGCCGCCCTTACAAATCACTTGATTTGTAGGGGCGGCTAGTAACACCAGCCACCCTTACCGAGACATTTGCAGGGGCGGCTGGTGTGCTGGGGCTAGCTAGCCCACTGTAGAGGCGGCTCAATCACCAGCCGTCCCTACAGTAAAAATGGGGCTAGCACTTACAAATCATTTTTGAGGTAGTGCCTGCCTTCCTTGAGCAGTGATCGATCTTGCACTCCTGATATATATATATATATATATATATATATATATATATATATATATATATATATAATTCTATACTCTCGGGAGTAGTTACTCTCATCTTCAATAAACCATGTTACGTATGGGTGCATACTCATTTATCACTTTGAGTATGTTTACATATTTATTTTAAGATACTCTAAATCTTACTATGCAAAAACAATTTAACAGAACATATATTTTTTTAATATATTACTATAATATCATTACAGTTGTATATATAAAATAAGTATAATCATATACTTCATGTATATATGCATACTCAACAAATATACTACCGTAGATATTCTATTATGATCATATACTCCGCGTACATATACTTTGTCAGGCTATATATACTACAAATATTGAAATATACACATGAGAGTAATTACTCCCTGGGAGTACGAAATAATTACCTTATATATATATATATTATTATTATTATTATTATACGCATCGATGCCATGGTAAATCTTTATTTATTTCAGTGTTGTCGTCCAAGCAAAAGCAAATGTCTTGTGTGGGCATGGCAGATTATTCAACATACACAGACGTAACACGGACGAGTGAAGGAGCAGCCACGTATGCAATTTTTTATTCGGACAAGAAAAACGCTGACCATCTGAACTTTCGGAGGTGTGAAGTAGCCAGTAGAGGCAATAGGCATATGAGGCTTATGCTGCGGCTCCAGAGAACGAAATTTTTTTCATATACATTCTATAAAGCAAACCGTACGTGTTCCCTGCAAGTAGATTGTACCATGATGTGAGTGACTCGGCTGTGTGGGGGGGCAATAGCATTTTTTAATTTCCTTAGCACGCAAACATATTCGCTAGCTCGAGATCTACAACGATGTGGAACGACTGTCTGTAAGAGCCTGTCGCGATGCACAAATTAAAAAGCACTGACAGCTAATTATTCTACATACAGCACTACTACACAGCAGGGTCTTTGCCCATTCTTAAAATCGCCATTTGTCTCGGCGTTTTTGCCGCCCCGGACTAATAAACCCTTTAGTCCTGGTTGGTAACACGGACCGGGACTAAAGGGTCTGCCCCAACGGCTACTGCGCAGAGCTGTCGGGCAGGGACCCTTTAGTCCCGGTCCGTGTTACCAACCGGACTAAAGGGCACGCTTTAGTCCCGGTTGGTGCCACAGACCGGGACTAAAGATTTAGCCACGGTTTGTGGCTTGTCCCAGGATAAATGATCACCTTTTAGCCTCAGTTTTTAATACAAATCGGGACCAAAGCTCCTCGGTTTATAACCTGCCAACTTCTTCCTCCCCGAGCCAGAGACATTCAAATTTCAGTGAGCTTCCTTGCTTGTTCTTGATGTTGCTGTTGCTATTGCTTGCTATTGCTTGTTCTTGCTTGTTGTTCATTTGTTCTTCATTGTTCTTCGTCTCCGGCGTCAATTGGTGATCTTCTTCGACTCCGTTATCGTCTCTTTGCGTTTAGAGGTAACTATTTTCATCTCGTACCATGTCTTTTGAATATAAGAGGAATTTAATTAAAATATATAGTTTGCAACAACAAGCATAGAGAGTTGAGTAGTTTAAATTGGTTCATCACAATCATTTGATAGTTTTCTACTGCTAGGTAGTATCCATTGTATATTTCATACTTATTATGCAAGACAAGTAATAATGAATTTATAATAGTTTGCAACAATGAATATAGAGAGTAGACAAAACTTAAATTGATATTGTTATATCATATTTTTTCGATTATCTAAACAAATAGATAAATTTAGAGTCTTTTTTATTTTCAATTATTTAGAAAATTAGGAATTTGCATGTAATAGTTTAAAAAATGAGTATGGATATAGTAGATGGCAACCGTGACCGGGTCCTCAGCCTCTCATCATCGGGATCCAAAGCGTTTGCGGCCGAGTCTTCCTCTCATTGCTTGCGGCGAGTGTAACCAGAAGATTGTGAAGGAGTACCGAGTGAAAAAAGAGGGAATCAACAAGGGTCGTATATTCTACAAGTGTCCGAACCATGAAGTGGGTTATTATTTACCCGTATTTGATTAATATGGTTCATTTATATCGGTTTTGCTTGATGATGTTGTTTAAATTCCTTATTCTTTGTTCTAATTGCAGTGGGAGGGCACCGGTGGATGTAAAGGTTGGTACTGGGAGGAAGAGTACGTTCAGCACGTACGAAATTCTGTTGCACAGGAGGTTGCCGCTGAAGGTGATGAGGCAATGAGTCAGCGGCAGCAGCCCATCCATGCTGATGAAGCGAATGATCTGTCTATTTTAGTTGGGATCAGACGCGAACTAATTATGTTGCTTAAGTGCATTTTAGTTTTAGTTTTTTTAGTGCTAGCTGTGATTGTCTTCGTTGTAGTCAAGCTTGCTTGAATTAATCAATCATGTGATGTCATGAGTGTTGTGCAATAACATGAGAAACTACTAAGTGTATGGTTGTAATATTTAATGCAGATGTTGTCACGCCATTAGATGTATAATGTCGATCGCTGCTCTAAAGAGTTCATTGCTGGTGTGCACTATTTCTTAGGTGTGGCTGAGGCAAACAAGCAGGATGGTTTCATGTGCTGCCCATGCGCCGTCTGTAAGAATTTGAAGGAATATTCATGCTCAAGGAGTCTTCATACGCATTTGTTGAAGTCGGGTTTCGTAACAAACTATATTTGTTGGACGAAGCATGGAGAAAGGAGGGTTGTAATGGATGATGGTGAAGAAGATGAAGAAGAATTGGCCTACGCCGATATTATTGCTTAGTTCGGTGCCTTTGATGATGATGCAGTGGGGGGAGATGGTGAAGAAGATGCGGCAGCGGCAGAAGATGTGGCAGCTGATGTTGATGCTCTTGGTGATGCCATTCGTGATGCACAAAGAGAATGTAAAAGTGACAAGGAGAAGGTCAAGTTCGAGCGCATGCTGGAGGATCATAGGAAATTGTTATATCCCACTGCTGAAGATGGCCAAAAAAAAGCTGGGTACTACACTGGAACTGCTGCAATGGAAGGCAAAGAATGATACATCCGACAAGGCATTTGGGCAGTTATTGAAGATAATAAAAAAGATGCTTCCGAAAGCGAATGAATTGCCCACCGCTACGTACGAAGCAAAACAGGTCGTCTGCCCTTTGGGATTAGAAATCCAGCAGATACACGCATGTCCTAATGACTGCATCCTGTACCGTGGGGAGGAATACGAGAATTTGGATGCATGCCCGGTATGTGAAGCATCGCGGTATAAGATAAGGCGAGATGATCTTGGCGACGTTGAGGGTGAAGAACGTCCCAGCAGGAAGAAAATCCCTGCCAAGGTTATGTGGTATGCTCCTATAATACCACGCTTGAAACATTTGTTCAGAAATAAAGACAATGCAAAGTTGGTGCGGTGGCATAAAGAAGACCGTAAGGTAGACAATATGCTGAGGCACCCAGCTGATGGATCCCAGTGGAGAGCGATAGACAGAGAATTCCAAAAGTTTGCAGATAAAGGCTAGAAACTTGAGGTTCGCTTTAAGTACGGATGGTTTTAATCCTTTTGGGGAGCAAAGCAGTAGTCATAGCACTTGGCCAGTTACTCTATGTATCTACATCCTTCCTCCGTGGTTATACATGAAGCGGAAGTTCATTATGATGTCGTTGCTCATCCAAGGGCCGAAGCAACCTGGCAACGACATCGATGTCTACCTGAGGCCATTGGTTGAGGAACTTATACTTCTATGGAGCAAACCAGGTGTACGCATGTGGGATGAGTACAAACAGGAACACTTTGACCTGCGAGCATTATTGTTCGTAACAATCAATGATTGGCCAGCTCTAAGTAATCTTTCAGGCCAGACAAACAAGGGATATAATGCATGCACACACTGTTTCGAAGACCTTGATAGTTTATTTTTGAAAAGTGTCGGAAGGTCGTGTACGTTGGCCACCGTTGGTTTCTTCCCATGGGCCACCCAGTAAGAAAGAAAGGCAAACATTTTAAAGGTAAGGCAGACCACCAAACCAAGCCTCGTAACCGAACCGGAGATGATGTACTCGAAAGGGACAGGGCAGCGAACGTGTTCCCAAAGACGCTATGGGACACGCACCCATGTGGAAGAAGAAGTCCATATTCTGGGTGCTACCCTACTGGCATGTCCTAGAGGTCCACCATGCGATCGACGTGATGCACCTGACAAAGAACCTTTGTGTGAACCTTCTTGGATTCATGGGTGTCTACGGGAAGCCTAAGGATTCACTTGAAGCACAACAGGACTTGCAGCGCATGAAAGAACGAGACAACCTGCATCCGGAGAAGATAGATGACGGGCGCCAGTACTTAAGCCCTGCTAGCTACACTCTTAGCAGAGAAGAAAAGGAAAGCATGTTTGAATGCCTAAACAGCATGAAGGTCCCATCTGGATTCTCCTCCAATATAAAGAGAATAATTAATGTACCAGAGAAGAAGTTCCTAAACTTAAAGTCTCATGACTGCCATGTGCTTATGACCCAATTGCTTCCTGTTGCTCTAAGAGGAATTCTACCTCCACATGTACGTCTAGCCACCGTGAAGCTATGTGCATTCCTCAATGCAATTTCACAGAAGGCAATCAATCCAGAGGAACTTTCTACTTTGCAGAATGATGTCGTTCAATGTCTCGTCAGCTTTGAGTTGGTGTTCCCTCCATCCTTCTTTGATATCATGACACACCTCCTAGTTCACCTGGTCAAGGAGATCATTATTCTCGGTCCTGTGTTCCTACACACCATGTTCCCATTCGAGAGGTTCATGGGTGTCCTGAAGAAATATGTTCATAGTCGTTCTCGGCCCGAAGGAAGCATCGCCCAGGGCTACGGAACAGAGTAGGTCATAGAGTTCTGTGTGGACTTTATTCCAGACCTTGACCCGATTGGCGTTCCTGAATCGCGACACGAGGGCAGACTCAGTGGCAAGGGAACACTAGGGAAGAAAACATATATCGGTACAGGAGACGATTACTTCGATAAAGCACACTACACACAGTTCTACAGAACTCCTCATTGGTCGATCCATATATCGAGGTACACATGGATTTCCTTCGATCCGAGTGGCCCGGGAAGAGTGAAGCTTGGATTACACGTCAGCACATGCAAACCTTCGGCGATTGGTTGCGAAAACAGTGTCAGGGTGATGACAACATAGATGAGCAGCTTTATTTGTTGGGCAGACAGCCATCGTGGCATATCAGCACATACAAAGGGTACGAGATCAATGGGAATACATTTTACACAGGAGCCCAAGACACAAGGAGCACCAACCAAAACAGTGGTGTACGCGTGGATGCCACGGATCCAAATGGGAACAAACAAACATATTATGGCCGCATACATGACATATGAGAACTAGACTACGCACCTAATTTTAAAGTGCCTTTGTTCCGGTGTAAATGGGTCAAGATGACCGGAGGTGGGGTAACAGTCGACAAGGACTATGGGATGACATCAGTGGACCTCAACAATATTGGGTACAAAGATGAACCATTTGTCCTTGCCGCAGATGTGAGTCAGGTATTCTACGTGAAAGACATGTCTACAAAACCAAAGAGAGGGAAAAATGATAACAAGTCGATCGTCAACGAGCCAAAGCGCCACATAGTTTTTTCAGGGAAAAGAAACATTATTGGAATTGAGGACAAGTCAGACATGTCAGGTGATTATGAAAGGGATGACCGAATTCCGCCATTCAAAGTAAACAAAGACCCAAGTATTCTGTTAAACAATGAGAAAACTCCATGGTTAAGGAATGATCATAACCAAGGGACATATGTCAAGAAGAAGTTCACAGTTGTGCCCGCTAAATAGTGGGTTGTTGTAAAGATATTATGTAATAATTAATTAATTAAGACTTTATTTGACGATGGATTTATATATATATTTAGTAGTGATCATTTATTTATGTGCTCCTCTAGATGTGAATCATCAAAATACATATAACAAGAAAAAGTATATACAAAATTCTAAATATTAGTAATATTTATATTTAATATTTACAAAAAACAAATTAAAAAGATACTAAAATTTAACATTTTCTTCTGTAAACTAAAGCAAAAAGAATCTCATACTAATTTTTAAAAGAAAGTATATCAAAAAGAATCTCATACTAATTTTTAAAAGAAAGTATATCAAATATTTAATTTTCTGTTCAATTAGAAAGATTTAAGATATATTTAAAAAGAAAACTAAATTTAAAAATCTAAAACTATTGCATTTGTCGGGTAGAACGAAATTGGGCAATGATTTTTTAGGTTATAAACAAAAGATTAACGTCCAAATGATGTGAAAATAAATTTTCTATTGAAAGCCAACAATTTTTTAAATTTAAATTTAACATTATATTTTTGCATTAACAAAATATGAATGGTTATTTACATTTATATTCGTTATTATAAAAAAAGAAAAGAATTTATGCTAGAAAATTTTCTACTATACAATAAGGTGAAAGGAAATACAACTATTATTTTTAAGTAATTTTATGCCTACTGTTGAATTTACTATGCAATTAACAAGAATTACAACATATTTATATAGTGAAAACTTAATACAAAACCCAAAATACTGAAAACCCAAAACTGTGGCGGGAAAGAACCCTTTAGTCCCGGGCGGTGGCAGCACCCGGGACTAAAGGGTCTTTAGTCCCCGGTTCGTAAGCCGGCCCGGGACTAAAGGTTGACCTTTAGTCCCGGGCCGGCTTACGCACGGGGACTAAAGGACCCTTTAGTCCCGGTGCGTAATACGGTCCGGGACTAAAGGACCTCCAGGTATATAGGGCACAGTGTCCTCTAACCTTCCCCAGATCGACGCAGTTGCGCCACCTCCGTCCGTGCCGCCGCCCTCAAGCTCTCCTCGCCGTCGAGCCTCCGTCCTCGCCGTCGAGCTGCGTCCTCGCCGTCGAGCCTCTCTCCGCGTCGTCGAGCCTCGGCCTCCCTCGCTGCCGTCGAGCCTCGGCCTCGGCTCGTCCTCGTCCCTTGTCCTCCGCACCGGCGCCATCGAGCTCCCCGTACCGTGCCTCCCTCGTCCATGTCCTCATCCTTGCGCCGTCAAGCCTCGGCCTCCCTCGCCACCGTCGAGCCTCGTCCTCGTCCTCGTCCCTCGTCCTCCGCGCCGGCGTCGAGCTCCTCCGTCCTCGCCACCGTGCGTGTGTGCAGTGTGGTGTGCGTGTGTGTGTTTGCGTGCGTGCGTGTGTGCGTGTAGTGTATGTGTGTGCTGTGAGTGTAAAAAAAAGAAATAAAAAAGTTAAATAGAAAATAATATATATAGAAAAAGAAAAATTGATATATATAGATAATAAATATATATATTTAGAAAAAGAAAGTGATATATATAAAATGAATATAAATAGATATATATTTATAGATAATGAATATGATCATATTCATTATCTATAAATATGTATCTATTTATATTCATTTCTTTTTCTATATATATATATATATTTATGGGTGAGTCTTCTATACTCCTGGGAGTAGTTACTCTCATCTTCAAAAAACCATGTTGCGTATGTGTTCATACTTGTTTATCACTTTGAGTATGTTTATATACTAATGTTAAGATATTCCATGTCTTAATACACTAAAAAATTTCAAAGGAACCCATACTTTTTAATATATTACGAAAATGCCACTCACTGCAGTATATAAAATAAGTATATCAACATACTCTATGTATGCATGCATACTTGACGTATATACTTCCATAGCTAGTCTAGTATGATCATATACTTGATGTAAATATACTTCGTTCGGTCATATATACCATAAATCTACAGTTATAAACATGGGAGTAACTACTCCCTAGGAGTAGAAAATAATTTCCCTATATTTATTATCTATATATATATATATATCAATTTTCCTTTTTTATATATATTATTTTCTATTTAACTTTTTCATTTCTTTTTTTATAGAAATAGATATATACAGATAATGAATATGAATAGATATATTTATAGAAAAAGGAAAATCATATATATGTTTTTTTAACCTAACAAATATATGTTTACACATGTAGATAAAAAGTGACAGGCCGCGTCGACCTGTAGTCCTGGTGACCGTTCCACCGACCTCGCCGCCGTCCACCGTCATCCGCACCGTCGTCATCCAGGCCGTCGTCAATATACATATAGGAGTTGTCCAAATATATATCTACACAAGTTGTACTTCAAAGTTAGTACTGTAAACCTATTACAAGTTGTACTCCATCTAAAGATCTACAGGGCATACAAATGATCATCATTGTTTGGAATCAACGACTTATGGTGTCTCTGCTTGACAATTTGATCTCTATATTTATTGAGGCTGCTGCAGATTTTGTCCTAATAGAAATGTGTGGATTTAATTATTATTGAATTGGCCTATAGAGCTTGTAGATTCCTGGCATTTGAGGTGATTCATGAGGCAAGCCAACTTGCACATTGCTATTGCTTGAGAATAGATTTCATAAGAGAAAAGAAATTTGTGGCAAGGCACTCGACCTTTTGCACCAAATTGAATCTCTCTTTTGTATTATCTGATGCAAGTGTTTGGTGATCAATGCCTTGGTCAAATAGAAGATTGTTATTGCACGTCGTCGATGGCATCGGCGAACCACACTACAATCATGTTCTTGGCATCCTGGTGTTCATCACCAATCTACATGAGCAAGTAGCCCACACATTGGATGGCAGTGGGACACCGGTGTTCAACAGAGGGGGTGCATTGAAGGAGTGCTTAAGAGATGTCGATAAACTGTGCTCTGGACATTTTTAAGCCAGCTTATGGAAAAATAAACAGACCTATAAATTTTCATTTTTTCTCTCTCATTGTGTTGCACGACCACTACCTAATGTTATGATTGTTTAACAGACAATAGACTAAAACATTAGTTACATAAAACAGATTTCCAGTCATTTCGTCTTAATCGTTTGATGTCTCTAATGGGTCAAAACTGTTAATTTCAGGAAAGTATCCCAGAGGTAAGAGAAGATAAGAAGAATGAAGACATGCTCGGAGTAGAATCAAACCATAGTTCAGCCATCTATTCCAAACTTGATTTGTCATGAATTTCACTGATTGTAGTCAAACCGATGGTATTCATCACTTTGCACGTAGACTACTTATTTCAGGTCAGGTGCCTAGAAGCACTAGGCTTAATGGCATTGGACATTAGCACTTCAATAGACACTTGTCTGTGCGACTCTGCATAAGAAACAATTAACTATCAGTGCTACAGTACCAGAGATGTCCAAATATATGGCATGCGTCAATATAACTTGTTGGAATCAGAAACATTTGTATTTAAATTGCTATCAAGTTCTTTGTAATATATGTGATGACAGTACGATACACGCTTATACATATATTATCGTGACATTATATATTATCGTGACATTATTTTTTGCCGTTGCAACGCACGGGCACTTACCTAGTAGATTACTGAAAAGTGAAGTGGGCATATGCATGTGCGTGATTCCAAATGCTTTAACGACGTAATTACATTGATTACCTCGATGAACGAGAAATATACTCCCTCCATATTGAAAAAGATGACGTTTTGGACAAGGTTTGGGTCAAATATTGGGAATATAAATCATAAATAACTTTTAAATTATTGAGTTTAGAAATGTAAAAATCATATAAATAAATTTGTCTTGAAAATTACTTTCATAAAAATATACATATACCATTTTCCAATAAATATTTATAAAGAAACAAGTGGTCAAAGTGATGTTTTGGAGACCGTATCGCTGTCTGAAACGTCAAGTTTTACAATATAGAGGGAGTAGTAGCTAAGGACTTGTGTCATTCAACTTGCTACTCCTCTACTCCATTTCCTATTCCTCCTATACAAGCAAGCTTAAGGAGAGTAGTGTTGAAATATTGCGAAATACTCTACCAGGTATTAAATTGAGGCATATTTCATTAATAAAAAATATTGCTGTGATAAACGAATAATCAGGATGTATAGTTTCATATCGAAACATGGTAAAAAACACTTGCAGATATGTAATCCACAACAACATAAAGAAAACTATAGCTGCACTCTTTCTCATCTATGGACTTATAGAATTGCGCTTCGTCCTCGTGTAGATTCGATGTAGTGGCAGCAAGAAATGTAAACGATTAGCTTGGAGCAGTCACACAGTTGCGCTGTCGAGAAACCTTATTGCCACCCCTCATACAGGCTTCACGACGGCAAGGGCTCGGAGATACCGCTCACTCTCCTAATCGGTGCACTCCGAGAGAAGAGCCAGCGAGATCGGACAGCTCAGAATCACACAACAAATCACCAAAAGAGGAAGAAAAAGTGAATTGCACCATGGGTATTTTTGATATGAACACAGGATCACTAGCAGCGGATCTAGCCGGGTATAATCATTAACAGTGCATAAAACAAGGTCATATGAACTACTAGGAACTAGATCCGGAGGGAAGGAGGGACTAGGAGTTCATACCGAGGTTGTTTGAACCTGAAGAAGTAGATCCGTCACCCGCCATAGCCGGAGGCGTCCTAGGGTCGTCGACGACGTGGGAGGGAGACGCAGGGGTAGGAGTCCGGCGGTGATGGCGTAGACAGACGTGGTCCAGAGCTGCGGCGACGAGGAACGACGGCGGCGGAGCTTCCCGTCGCTGGCTGCGCCCCTTGCTAGATCGGCTTAGGGTTTGTCGGTGGGAACAGTGGCTCATGGTGAACCTCGTACTGAGAGCCGCCGGCCCCCACCCTCTATTTATTGCGCAGTACGACGGGGGCCCACCAGCCATTAAATGGGCTGGGCGCCCCTGATCAGGGCGCGAGGTCAAAGCCCAGTGACCGTTGGGTCACTGGATGAGAGATCAGTCTAACAATCTCCCCTTTGATCTCACCAGTTTCTTTTACTTTTACTTTTCTCATTCCATTACAGATTTGCACAAAAGGCATGCCTCATCGTCACGGTCTTTTGCCGATGGACTTGACAGCCATAATGTTCATCTCTGTTCTGAAATAGATACTTTTACTTTTGGGCCCTTTAGTCCAGGAATCATAGGCTTTCCATTAACCCCATGCCGGCAACATGTTGAACACAGTGGGTGGTAAGCCTTTCGTTAGTGGATCCGCGAGCATCTTACTCGTACTGATATGCTCGAGACTTATGGTTTGATCCCAGACTTTATCTTTCACAACATAAAACTTTATGTCAATGTGTTTGGCAGCACCACTTGACCTATTGTTGTGAGCATATTGTACTGCCGGATTATTATCGCAGTACAATTTCAGTGGTCTATAGATGTCGTCAACCACTTTCAAACCGGGTATGAATTTTTTCAGCCAATTCACCTGCCTAGTTGCCTCATAACATGCTACAAACTCGGCATACATTGTGGATGATGTAGTGACGGTTTGTTTGGAGCTTTTTCACGATATTGCTCCCCCAGCGAGAGTGAACACATACCCTGATGTGGACTTTCTATCATCTCCCGCATAATCAGAATCCGAGTACCCCACTATGTCCAGGGAATCTGATTTTCTGTACGTTAACATGAGGCCTTTTGTGCCTTGCAGATAACGCAAGACCTTCTTTACCAACTTCCAGTGTTCTAGTCCTGGATTACTCTGAAATCTGCCAAGTAGCCCGGTAACAAATGCTAAGTCAGGGCGTGTGCACACTTGTGCATACTGTAAGCTTCCGACAGCTGAAGCATATGGAACCGCTTTCATCTGATCAATTTCATATTGGTTCCTGGGGCACTGAAAATCCCCATATCTATCACCCTTGACTATCGGTGCAGGTGAAGGCTTACACGCATGCATACTATATCTTTTCAGAACCTTTTCCAAGTATGCCTTTTGCGATAATCCTATAACCCCCTTTCTTCTATCTCGGTGAATCTCGATGCCTAGAACAAAAGATGCTTCACCGAGATCTTTCATATCAAATTTTGAGGACAAGAAATCTTTTGTCTCCCTTAGTAGACTGATATCACTACTCGCGAGTAAGATATCATCCACGTACAAGATTAGAAAAATAAATTTTCCATTCTTGAACTTGGAGTACACACAGTTGTCCTCAACATTTTCCATGAACCCAAACTTCTTTATTGTGCCATCAAACTTTAAATACCACTGTCTGGATGCTTGTTTCAATCCATAAATGGATTTCTTCAAGCGACATCCCATCTGTTCTTTTCCTTTCACGACAAAACCTTTCGGCTGTGCCATGTAAACGTTTTCCTCCAACTCACCGTTGAGGAAAGCCGTTTTCACATCCATCTGATGCAACTCTAAATCATAATGTGCTACTAGAGCCATTATGATTCTGTAGGAATCTTTACATGAGACTGGAGAAAAAGTCTCATTGTAATCAATCTCTTCCCTTTGCGTAAAGCCTTTTGCCACGAGTCGCGCTTTGTATCTTTCTACATTCCCTTGGGAGTCATATTTCGTCTTGTAGACCCATTTGCAGCCTACTGTTTTGGCCCCTTTAGGAATTATCTCCAAGTCCCAAACACCGTTGGCACTCATTGACTTTATCTCATCTTCCATGACCTCAAGCCACTTGGACGAGTATTCGCTTCTCATGGCTTGTTCAAATGAGGTGGGATCATCCTCCATTTGAAACTCTTCAGTGTTATACACTTCATAATCTGCTGGAATGGCAGATTTTCTAGCTCTTTGGGACCTCCTCGGTCCATCATCAGATGGCTCCTGTTCAATCGGAACTTGTTGTTGTTCTTCCTCATGCGCAACGCTAGTGTCAATGGGTTCCTGTGAAACAGGTTCCTCATGTTCACTAGGTGTTGCCACAGGGACATCAACAACAGGTTCTGTCACTACAGTATCTGGCACCGTAGGGACATTGGGAATAGGTAGTGTGAAGAATGATTCCTGAATCATCAGAGTGGGTACATATACCCGCTTCTCTTCAAGATCAATCTTGCGCACTGCCTGACTCCCCCTGATCAATTCATCCTCCAAGAACACAGCGTGTCTCGTTTCTACGAACTTTGTATATCTGTCTGAGCAGTAGAAACGATAACCCTTGGACTTTTCAGGATAACCAATGAAATGGCAACTCACTGTTTTGGGATCCAGCTTCCCAATGTTCGGGTTAAACACTTTGGCCTCAGCGGGGCACCCCCACACACGTAAATAGTTTAGTGAGGGTACTCTTCCTGTCCACAATTCATACGGTGTCTTAGGCACCGACTTACTTGGGACCCTGTTTAGAATGTGAATAGCGGTTTTTAACGCCTCTATCCACAGACTTATTGGGAGAGATGAGTAACTCATCATGCTGCGCACCATATCCATCAGGGTACGGTTGCGCCTTTTAGCTACTCCATTTTGCTGAGGCTCCCCCGGTGTGGAGTACTGAGCAACTATGCCATTTTCCTGCAAGAACTTTGCAAAAGGTCCAGGAATTTGGCCATATGGGGTATGTCGCCCATAATACTCTCCACCGCGATCGGAATGAACTATTTTAATCTTTAAGTTGTGCTGATTTTCAACCTCAAGCTTAAAGATCTTAAATTTATCCATTGCTTCTGATCTGTCTTTAATTGGATAAATATAGCCATAGCGAGAATAATTATCTGTGAATGTTATAAACGAGTCATAACCATCCACACTTTTAATAGGGAAAGGTCCACAAATATCAGTGTGGACTATCTGTAATATTCTCGCACTTCTTTTGACATCTTTCTTTATTTGCTTTACATATTTTCCTTTAATGCAGTCGAGGCACTGCTCAAAATCTGTGAACTCTAATGGAGCAAGAATCTCATTCTTTACTAATCTTTCTATTCTCCCCCTCGAAATATGGCCTAAACGACAGTGCCATAATTTCGATGACGCATCTTGAGTTCGCTTTTGCTTTCTATTTGGATTGTTCGACGAGGATACAATCTCATTCACATTCTTATTGCTGACAACATTCACATTATCACAAAGAGATAACAAATAAAGATCTTCTTGCGCAAAGGCAAGACCAACACATTTATTATGAAATAGTATTTCACACTTGCCATCTCCAAAATGACAACCATAACCATCTTTGTCTAGACGTGAAACACTAATCAAGTTTCTATGCAATGAAGGAACAAATAAAACATCTCTAAGAATCAAGATAAATCCATTATTAAGCTGTAGAGGAAGATCGCCAACAGCTTCAACATCTGCTCGAACTCCATTGACGACTCTAACCCATCTTTCGCTTCTTTGCATAGTCCTTGTCGAACTGAATCCCTGTAAACAATTTGCAACATGAACCGTTGCACCAGAGTCAATCCACCAAGTAGATTTATCAAATTGAACATATAAAGATTCATTTACAAATGTAATAACATTCTCACCATTGCTTGCCAAGATCTTCTTAAAAAAGACAGGGCAATCTTTCTTGTGGTGTCCCGACTTCAAGCACTCGATGCATTGATTAGGGTCCACCACCCTCCTTTGAGGTTGCTGTGGCTGTTGCTGTTGCTGTTGTTGAGGTCTATACTGGTGCATTGGCTTCTTACCCTGAGCTTTTGCATTGGGGCTGCCATTGCCTTTCTTGTTGTCCTTGACATAGTTGACAGCACCACCAGTTGCACCCTTGATCCTCTCCTCCTCTTGGGCACACATGGCTATCAACTTGTCCAATGACCAATCCTCAGGATTATTGTTGTAGGATACAACAAAAGTTTCAAACTCTTTTGGCAGGGAAGCAAAAATCAGATGAATAAGGAATTTCTGAGAAATAGCTAATTACTTATCCATTGGTTTAAGCTTAGATGCCATACTGTTCATTTTCAGGATATGGTCTCTTACACCACCACCAGCATACTTTTCAGTTATCAATTTCTTGATCACTTGGGTGGCGTAAGTCTTTGAGGAACCAGTGAACTGGTTCTTCAACCTTTCTAGAATTTCAGTGACCGTGTCACATTGTGGTGGGAGCGAGTTGAGGATGGCAGGATCTACAGTGTTCTTAACAACTGCAACCAACTTCTTGTTGGTCTTTTCCCACCTAACCCGCTTCAGATCATGTTTCAACTTTTCTGGACCGAAGTCCAGTTCCCGCTATTTCCAAGCGGCATCACTCTCACCGTCCTCTCTCACAGGCTCCTTGAGCACTGCGGGACGAGGCTCAGTGAGGATCCAGTCAACCTCAACCAACAGAAAAGCCAGCTCAATTTTCTTCTCCCACTCCAAGTGGTTATCCCCCATGAGAGGTGGGATATCTTTAACCATGTTCATCAGAATGGAGCCTGAAAACATAGTTCAAAATATAGTGAGAACAATATAAAACATAGTAAATGAGTTGCTTTTATGCATTATAACTAAGTCACCGTTGGGCAGAAATAGAAATAATGCATAAACCTTTAATGGAACAGTAAATTATAATATTATTGTTTATCAACGTTGGTCAGAAAAATAATAACATCATAATCCCAGAAAACATATTCTTTTCAAAATTAAATTCTCCCGTTGGTTCGAATTTAATAATGAAAATTAAAATTAAAGTACGCAGCGGAAAACTTTTAACAATTCATTATAGCTCATTTTTCCAGAAGCAAATAACATTCACTATTATTCTCTGTGCAAAAATTTCGTTGGAATAAATTTACACAGAAAATATACAATAAAACAATTCAATTTGCATCAAAATGCAAACAAAACTGCTTCTGGAAATTAATAAAAACACAGAAAAAACAAAAAGCCAAAACGGCCCACGGTGGCCCGCTCGGCCCAGCCGGCCGGGCGAACCCCGCGCGGCCTCTCCCCCTCCCGAGCCCAGGCCACAACCTGGGCCTGGGCCGGGAAAATGGCCTGCCGCGGCCACCCGCCTGGGCTCAAAGAAGCCTGCTCAGGCTGAGCCAGCAGCCGGCCGTCGGATGTAGGTCAAGCGAGATCGGACGGCTGTGCCCGATTTTCGCTGGATCAAAACCGGGGCCGGCGACCGAGACCCCAAACCCTAGCTCATTACCACATCTCTCCCTCTGCTCTCCACTTCTCTCGGCGGCGCCTGTCAGCAGACAGAGAGGAAGCGCCGGCGACGGCCCTTGGCCGGAGGAGAAAACGAAGGCGGCGCCGCCGCAGGGCCCCGAGCCGACGAGCGCGCTCGCCCTTGGCTGAGCGCGCCGCCGTCTAGCGGCTTGGCGGTCGATGCCCTCTGCGCGAGGCAGTGCACCGGCGAGCCCAAGGCTCGGTCGGGCTCTTTTCCCTGTTCGCCGGCGAGCCCAAGGCTCGGCTGGGACTGATCCCGCGCGAGCGCGGTTGCAGTGTTCCTCCTTTTTTTTGTTTAGGGTTTGGGTGGAGATCCGATTGGATCGGATGAACGTCCTGTTCGCAGTTGAAAACACATTTAGGGTTTGGATCCCCTTGGATCGACCCTCCTTTTCTGTCCCGATCCGAACGTCGGCAAACCGACGGCGGTCACAGTAGGGTTTCCTCTTCCTTTTACCCTCTTAGGGTTTCCCGAAAACAAATCCACTAGCTAGATAGGCGATTGATACCATTGATATGAACACAGGATCACTAGCAGCGGATCTAGCCGGGTATAATCATTAACAGTGCATAAAACAAGGTCCTATGAACTACTAGGAACTAGATCCGGAGGGGAGGAGGGACTAGGAGTTCATACCGAGGTTGTTTGAACGTGAAGAAGTAGTAGAAGAAGTAGATCCGTCACCCGCCATGGCCGGAGGCGTCCTGGGGTCATCGACGACGTGGGAGGGAGACGCAGGGGTAGGAGTCCGGCGGAGATGGCGTAGACGGACGTGGTCCAGAGCTGCGGCGACGAGGAACGGCGGCGGCGGAGATTCCCGTCGCTGGCTGCGCCCCTTGCTAGATCGGCTTAGGGTTTGTCGGTGGGAACAGTGGCTCACGGTGAACCTCGTACTGAGAGCCGCCGGCCCCCACCCTCTATTTATTGCGCAGTGCGACGGGGGCCCACCAGCCATTTAATGGGCTGGGCGCCCCCGATCAGGGCGCGAGGTCAAAGCCCAGTGACCGTTGGGTCACTGGCTGAGAGATCAGTCTAACAATTTTCTCTATCCATATCCTGGATGTCTCCAGGACTTCTTATAAAGGATATTTCAACCCTCTAATGGTCGTTTCCTCCATAATAGCGCCCCCATAAATGACGTGTTAATTAAAGCAGTAAACTGCCTAATTAATAGAGATAAAGGCATTGATTGCATTTTTAAATTGTCTATTGATTGCTGCCAAGAGATAAGTGCAGATAATAAAAAGATTTACACCATTTTGACTTGGCTGCTCACTGCGTCGCAAGTCACAAGTCATGCATTTCGTCACACGAAAATATACGCGAATACACACCACTACTGCACGATGGGTCTTTAGCCCCGGTCAAAATTGGCCTTTAGCCACGGGCATGGAGCCGGGGCTAAGGAATCGGGACTAAAGGCCCGACCTTTAGCCCCGGTTCCCTGGCCCGGGGTTAATACCAACCGGGACTAGAGGCCTCCAAGAGGCCTCCAGCTGGGCCACGGTGGCTGGCCTCTTTAGTCCCAGTTGGTATTACCAACCGGGGCTAAAGGGTGTTTTCTTTTTTCTTTTTTCTTTTTCTTTTCTTTTTAATTGGTTATTGTTTTCGGTTTTACAATTACATTAGGTTTTCTAATACGTATTCTTCGCTGCTAATGTATTATATTAGGGTTTTAAATACGTATTCTTCGCTGCTAATGTATGTATGCGTGTATATATACACATAAAATTTATAATTACACACATAAAATATGAAACTATATATATATATGGATCGAGCTACTAGCTATACATATTATATGTATAATATATTTATGCACATAAAATTTACAGCATTATCCATGCATCGTTGGTAGACCTGAGCATTTTGCGGGCCGGGCCTGGTTCGGGCCGGGCCGAAAAAAAGCCCGGTTATGTCGGGCCGAAAAAATCCTGCCCATTACTGTCCACTAGACGAGTCGGGCCTGCTATTTTTGGGCCGGGCTCGGGCTGGGCCCGGGCCTGGGCGGGCCGCCCGCGTAATTTATAGTGTAAAACAGCTAAAATAAGCATTTCGGGTCGAGAAAAAATTTTATGGGCAGCAAGATCTCTGCCCAGGCCCTGTCCAGTAAGGTTCATGGGCGGGCCAAAACCCGGCGGGCCCGGGTCAGGCCCGCGGGCCAAGTCGGGCCGGGCTCAAAATGCTTAGGTCTAATCCTTGGTATTTACAACATAAATATTGACCGTCACTTAAATGCCATACAAATGTTCGTCCTAGTTTGGTTTCACTAGTTCTTCCGGGTTATAGTAGAACTCGGTGCCGGCTTTGAGGACATGGTCATTAAGAAATCCTGCGATTGTCTCTTGAATTCCTTTGAGGCGCACCATTTCCAACACTTGGTTCTTCAACCATAGCTCCTTCAATTTGCAAAAAAGGAAAAATGCATTAATATACATAAGATTTATTTAATAGCAATAAAGAAATACATGGATTTATTATATATACATGTTACATACTTTCTGTTTCTCTAGAGGAGTTCTTTTCACATACACCGAGAGAAACTCGCAAACGTAGTACCCACACAAATTGTTCCCTGGTGGTTGCCGTAGAACCCACTGCACGATGTAAAAAGATTACTCTCGTCGTCCCGCGCGTGTGATGAAGCATGCTACAGTGGTAAAGACGCGAGGAGCTAGTACAACTTACTTGCAATTGGATAGGACGAGGAAGTGTCGCTTTCAAATCCGGACGGTGTTTCGGAACGAACAGGCCCAAACGCTGCACAATAATTGGATCGTAATTAACTATTGCAGATTTAAAGTGTAGAAATCAATATTTAGAGATCGAAAGTTACCTCTGGATAATGTCTATCATATCTTGGTAATCTCCCAGTGGTTTTCTCAACGAGTCATATATTAGCAATTGACTTTCGGAGAGATCGAAGACAATCAATATCCAGTAAAAGCTGCATTAATTTGCTTATATAGTCAACATATATCATAGGAATTGAGTAAGTAAAATTAAATGTGCACACGATAACAACACCCACCTAAAGTTGTAGGGGAACAGTATATCTTTTATTCTTTTGGTTGATCAAGAACCTCCGGAGATTCCTCCCCGTTTCATTTCTCCATATATCATAGCAGGAATCTTTGTTTGGGACCGAGAATACGATATATGGATCAATAAAACCAACCTCCTTGTCATTTCTACGTATGAGGTCTCTTATCATGTTTCTGCATATGTATAGACACGCTAGCTAGTGTTAGTATAATTACTTTTACATATACGTATGCTAGAGATTTGTCTAGAGGTTCCTTTGCCGAGTGCTAGCCACGTGGCACTCGGCAAAGAACCGCCCACGTGGCACAATTCGGGGCCACATGCTTTGCCGAGTGCCACGTGGCTGGCACTCGGCAAAGAGGTGCTCTTTGCCGAGTGCCGGCCACGTGGCACTCGGCAAAGCATGCTTTGCCTTGTGTTTGCGCTTTGCCGAGTGCCACGTGGCCGGCACTCGGCAAAGAGGCTCTTTGCCTAGTGCCCGAAATTTGGCACTCGGCAAAGCCACAGGCACTCGGCAAAGATTGATTTTCCCGTAGTGAGTGCCAGAATAGGCTCTTGGCAAACAAAAAACACCGTCAACGGCGCCGGAAACGGTGACGGCGGTTTGCCGAGTGCCAGCCCGGCAGGCACTCGGCAAAGATTTTTTTTCGAAATTTTTTTCATATACATTCTATAAAGCAAACCGTACGTGTTCCCTGCAAGTAGATTGTACCATGATGTGAGTGACTCGGCTGTGTGGGGGCAATAGCATTTTTTAATTTCCTTAGCACGCAAACATATTCGCTAGCTCGAGATCTACAACGATGTGGAACGACTGTCTGTAAGAGCCTGTCGCGATGCACAAATTAAAAAGCACTGACAGCTAATTATTCTACATACAGCGTGCAGTACTCCAACGCATGTACATGTACTCCAACGCAAACAAATAGCAGCACATCACCGTGCACGAGATGTGCTGGAGGATGAAGACAAATAACACTAGACGTGGGTGCGTGCATATGCGAGCGCGGTAGATAGGCTGGCCAGCTTTTTTTTTTTTTTTTTTTTTTGCGAGGAATAGATTACTGAAAAGTGAAGTGGCCATGCATGTGATTCCCAATGCTTTAACGACGTTACTACATTGATTACCTCGATGAACGAGAAATATACTAACTAGCTAAGGACTTGTGTCATTCAACTTGCTAGCTACTCCTCTACTCCATTCCCTATTATTCCTCCTATACAAGCAAGCTTAAGGAGAGTAGCAGCTCTTCCTGCTGGACCTGTATCCTCATCTCGCCTCACGAATTCGATCTCTTCTCCACTGCATGCACTTGGGTTCCTCCGCAGATCTAGAGCCCTGCAATAAGAATCAATAACTTTAGTGATGTACTCCTTCCGTCCCATTGAAAGTGTCGTTAGAAAACCGTGCCCCCTCACAAACACGCTTCCCGGGCGACGTTCTTAATGGGACGGAGGGAGTAACTCTCTATCTACAAATAATATTATTATTTCTATTGTTTTTAATTTTGTGCAAGAAAAAAGAAAAATATAGGACAAAAAGACCAATCAAGAGAGAATTTTGGAGGTCAATAACAAAAAAAAAAGAATACCGTGCGAAAAGACAGAACCTCGGATACCATATAGAGGATGAAGAAAAAAACGAAACAAAATAAAGAACACAAAAAAACGTGCGAGAAACGATTGGAGTTCCCGACGGGGATTGTGGTAACCAGAGTTTTAAAAATGGAGTTCCCGACCGAAGGTTGTTTATACATGTGCAAAAGAAGTTCCGTAACTCCTGTATGCTGGTAAATGGACCGAAATAAAGAACGTGGAAAAAAATAGAAAAAGAACCAAACTCAAGAAACTCTAGGTGGTTTCGTATTATTAGTATAAGATTTGCCTAATTTCTACTTTTTATTCATTAGAATTCCTTATTAAAGTTACTCAGATCAGAGGTATCTATTAGAATTCCTTATTAAAGTTACTCAGATCAGAGGTATCTGTTTGGGTTAAGATTAGGATTTCTAGCTATTCAGATTTCAAAACCTATGTCCAAGTCGTGCACATGCCATAAAACAGGGGTATCTATTTGGGTTAGGATTAGGAATTCTAGCTATTCGGATTCAAATTTCAAAACCTGTGTCCAAGCCGTGCACGTCATATCCGTGCACATGTCATATAAAACAGAAGAGTTGTGACAGATAATTATAGATAGTTTCCACATTCACAAAGTTAGTTAGAAAAGGTCATACTAAAAAAAATGAAGAGAAATTTTGTCTCTTTATTATTATTAGGTATAGATATTATTTTTTAGGGCAGACGGGACATGCTGGAATAATGGCTATTATTGTTAATATAGTGAATAGAGAATCTACTTACTTGATAGCCAAAATGCCTTTTTTAGATTTGCTAGGATTTATATTTTAAGTGCACTAGCGTGGTATATGTGTATACTGAATAGTGGTGCAGAGATGTGCAAGTGCAAAGGCCCACACAACCAAAGCCACCTGAGGGGGACTATGCAGACTGTTTCTACACTGCCATACAAACCATTTCCAGCCATCAGCTAGAAATCTTTACCAGCCACAGTCTATCGGTATTATGGTAACTTTTTATTGATCCTTGTGCGACCCTATTTTTAGGCTAAGGTATAGTGTTCTGAAGGACCGAGAACGCAACACCAAGGCGACCAGAGGGGGGTGAATGAGAGCCTAAAAATTTCTTCTCAGAAACTTATGCCTTTGTCCCAAAATTCAACCCCGAAAGCTTCACACACAAAACGTGATGCCCACGACCCTCAGAAAGAGGGTGGATGATCCCTAGGATCACAGTGAGGCACCACCGAGAAGAGACAACCAAAAAACACAGACACCGAGTCGAGAGGACACCTTCAAAACCGGACCCCAAATGCTTCTCGAGCCTGGCCTCGATCGCTCGGGAAGATGTCCGAAATCGAGGGTTACCCAAGTACTCGAGGGATACCTCGTTCGCTGGGAGAAACTCCATAATCGAGGGGCTCCCGAGGCTCGAGGAAAGTCACGTTCGCCTGAGAAAAACTCCGATCTAGAGGGGTACCGAGAGCTCGAGGGATGCCTCGTTCGCTCAGAGAAAAACTCCATATTCGAGGGGTACCGAGATGAGCTCGAGGAATGACGCTCGAGGGGTCCCGCTCGAGGGTGCCTGAGGGGTGCCTCTCGAGGGGTCCCTGAAGGGTGCTCGAGAGGTTCCGCTCGAGGGTTGACTGAAAGCTGCTCGAGAGGTGCTGCTCGAGGGGTTCCCCGAAAGGATCAATTCCGTCTTAGGAAAGGACTCCTCGAGGGAGACTCAGATCCAATCCCCCGAACACAGCGCACCTTTCCGCCCCCTCTCCAAATCCTTCCAAATCCAAACCAAAACGAAACCTCTCGTTCCCAAGCTTGGAGAAGATGATCTCTAGGTAGTTGGGAGACTAATCCTAGAAGATCAACTGCTCAAATCGAATCAAACTTCGGGAAATCGAAGAAGTGAGTGCTAGAACGGAAAAAGTCATCACGAAACTCAAAACGACCCGATCTACTTGTTCGTGAGGTTTGAGTTAAATTCCTTCGGTGGAAATGATCTACTCACAACAAGGAACAAGTAGGGTCAAACGAATTTGAAAACAAGACAACGTAGTGGGAGAACGAGTGACGGGAAAAACATGGAGAAAAGATGAACGCGAAGAACAACTCAAGAACTCGAATCACACCCACGAATTCCAGCCGAAAATCGTCCCCACGAGGAGACAAAGGGATTATGGTCCCTTTTCCTTGAATCCAAAAACACAGAGGAATTTTAGCACTCTGCGGATCTCAGTAACTACAGCAGAGGAATGGGGAGACAGGAAACCCTAGGTAGGAAAACTGTAATTGACTGAGATAAAAGAGAGAGAGAGGCGGGGTTGCCTCTCCATATATATATCCTACTACATTATTCCCCTTCTACCCCTAGATACACAGAGCGAGCAGGCTAACCCTAAGGGTATTCCTGTCCAACTCCCATTGTCTTGATCCGACGGCCACACCCGCACATCCCGGTAGCTTCGCCTCGACACGACCTCACCAGATGCCGCCACGTGCCGTCGCCGTCCAGGAGTCCACCTCGTGAACTCCGCCACTGGTTTTGAGGCCCAAACCAGCAAACCGTCCGTAGCCCAAGTTTTGAGGCCCAAACTCGAAAACCGGCCCACCCAGTGGTTTTTCTATGGCTCTACCACCAAACCGAAGCCGTAGAGGGATGCACCGCCCGTGCACCCCGTCCACCCGCAAGTCTTCACTCATCGTTGTCCCAGGCTGTCAGCCACCACGGCTGATCCTCTAGCCACCGGTCCGTCAGTCCAAGTCTGAGTCCGCCCTTCACCGCCCTTGGTCCATCGGCACAGTACTCCAGCACTTGACCTTCACCTTGCCTTTGATCACCGTCTCCGTGCTCAACACCTGCACAACACGAGCCAAAGAACATGCGCATCAAACCCGTTGACAATCACTCATCATCACAAGACCCGGATTACACCCTGTGTATCCGCAATCTCCCCCTTGATGAGTGCATTGTCAACTACCAACACAAATCATATAGAGTGAAAGAAAAAGAAGAAAGAAGGTAGAACGAAGAGAACTCATCCAAATGACCAGAAGCAAGACAAAGCCAAAGAAAGGTCAAGTGGAATGAGCAAGACAACTTGGTCCCCAAAGACATGGGCAACGGCTCGACGCAACCAAGCAAAGCAAAGCTAGCCCTCAAGAAGAGGCAGAGCGGGCTCAACACCGCTAGCTCCAAACCACTCCAGTCCAATTGAGAACACTCGACAGGTTCGAGACTCGAGGCTCGACAAGCTGAAAAACGCGGCAGGCTCGAGACTCGACAGGCAAGGCTCGAGGCTCGAGAGACAACGCTCGAAAACTTAGCTCGACGGGCAAAACAAGCAGACTAAGCACAGCCTCAGCCTCGAGGGACTGCTCGAGCTGAAAAGCACAGCCTCGACAGGCACAACAAGTAGACTCCCCCTGAACACAAGCACTGCTCGAGCTGGTCGAGAGACTGCTCGAGCTGCTCGAGGGTCAAAACTGCTCGATCTGCTCGAGGGTCAAAACAAGCAGACTTCCCTTGGACAGAACAAGCAGAACAGACAGAACAGACTCAAACTCCCCCTTGAAGAATGCATCGCAACCAAGTTATCATTTGTCAAAATTTTCTCCCCCATAGTTGATAATGCACATATCAAGAATAACATGGAAGCCTGAAACAACCTAAATGAATGCAAAAGCTTCAAATGTATGCTGACCAGAGTGATAAAATACTCTATTTTGCACAAGTGACAGGAAAGGAGCCCTAAAGCTAGCATAAGCTCAGCATGATCATACAACCGAACAAGTGAGGCAAAGCAATTTTAGATATAAAATTTAAGCAAAAGGTCAAGTTCACCACAGACATAGCATCTAGCATGGAAATAGACATGTCATCACTAGAGCTAACAACACTACACCAGTAAACTACCTCAAAGCAAGTGCCAATTAACAAGCCATATACAACTCATTTCATTGTGAATTTCAGCAAATTATACAAGAGTTATACATGTCAAGTGAGTGCAAGGGGTTGAGAGCACCACATGCCTAACTTTTCAACCAAGAGAAGCCTAAGTCAAAAGACTATTACAAGCTTAAAGCAATGGTTTCGGTCATACACTACACTGCTCAAGTTCATCCCAAAAGTGCAAAGGGAAGCAGTCTCGATACAGTGAGGTGTTGTAGTGCAATCCCACCTCTATCTTTTCATTATCTCTTAGCTTGGTTTTCAGATTTTAGCATTTAGTACATCGGAGTATATACAATGGAAGCAATTTAACTCCAAGCCAGAGACATAGCAACCTAGTATAGCAAAGCAAGCTCAAGAGTGACATAGCCTACTCATACTAGTTGCCAAAGCAAATGGTGAACTGTTTTCAGATTTGACAGTTAGTAAGCAATTTCATCATTGCAAGAGCCATACTTAGCTCATCAAGTTAAGTCACATGATCATAAAGAGCTTAAACTGCACAACTAAGTATCATACAAGCATGTGAAATAGAGCATAGTATCAATCTAGACAGAATATAATTGAAGCTCAAAATGCAAGTATGATACATATGCAAATGCAGAAAAGCTATGAAAGAAACTAGACTGTACATCATATGATACAACAATGTGATCCCACATCTAAAATGGGAAACACACACCAAGCTCACCTCTCAACCTAGCAAAGGTTGATTGGTCTAAAGGCTTGGTAAAGATATCGGCCAACTGATTCTGAGTATCAACATGCCTAAGGTCATTATCACCCTTCTCATAATGGTCTCGTAAAAAGTGGTAGCGCACATCTATGTGTTTGGTCTTAGAATGCAACACGGGGTTCTTAGCAACGCTAATCACACTTGTGCTATCACAAAGCAAAGGTCCTCGAGAAAAGCTCAGACCAAAATCACGCAAAGTGGCCATCATCCACAACAACTAGGAACAACAGCTAGACGCAGCAACATACTCAGCCTCTGTGGTAGACTGGGCGACACTAGACTATTTGCGAGAAGACCAAGAAACAAGAGAAGAGCCCAAAAACTGACAAGTCCCAGAAGTGGACTTGCGATCAAGTCGGCAACCAGCAAAATCAGCATCAAAGTAACTGCAAAGGGAGAGGGTGGAAGAAGCAGAATACCAAAGCCCAAACTCAGGTGTGAAACGAAGGTACCTCATAATGCGCTTGACCGCCTGACGGTGAGAGGTGCGCGGTGACACCTGAAAGCGTGCGCAAAGACACACCGCGAACTGAATGTCCGGGCGTGTCGCCGTCAGGTACAGCAGCGAACCGATCATACTCCGGTACTCCTTCTGGTCTACAACTTCTCCATCCTCATCCGCATCCAGGGCCATCGTGGTCTACATGGGTGTTGGAAGAGGCTTGGCCTCACCCATATCGAACTTCTTCACTATGTCCTTTGTGTACTTGCCCTGGTGCACGAACGTCCCTTCTCGGGATTGCTTAATTTGCAACCCGAGAAAGAAAGTCAACTCACCCATCATGCTCATCTCAAATTCCCTGCTCATAGTATCTGCAAACTTAGCAACCAAAGCATGAGAAGAACCACCGAAAATGATATCATCCACGTAAATCTGAACCAAGAGAGTGTCATTGCCTTGCTTGAGGAGAAAAAGTGTTTTGTCAACACATCCCATTTTAAAACCCTTAGCAAGCAAAAAGGTTTTCAACCTATCATACCAGGCTCTAGGGGCTTGTTTCAAACCATACAAAGCTTTGTGAAGTTTAAAAACATGGTTTGGAAACTTGGGATTTTCAAAACCAGGGGGTTGTTTCACATACACCTCTTCTTCTATGTAGCCGTTTAGGAAGACACTCTTGACATCCATTTGAAAAAGTTTAAACCCTTTGGATGCAGCTAAAGCCAAGAGGATCCTAATTGCCTCCAAACGGGCTATGGGAGCAAAAGTCTCCTCATAGTCTATCCCCTCCTTCTGACTATACCCCTGGGCTACAAGTCTGGCCTTGTTTTTCACAATGTGGCCATCCTCTCCTTGTTTGTTTTTGAAAACCCATTTTGTCCCAATAGGATGACACTCAGGAGGAGGTGGAACTAGAACCCAAACCCGATTTCTCTCAAAGTTTTCTAACTCCTCATGCATGGAATTGACCCAATCCGGATCGGATAGTGCGTGTCCAACATCTTGGGGTTCAAAATCAGCAACAAAAGTAGAATGAGCAAAGTGAGAAATTTGCTGTGACCTGGTCTGAGTGACACGTTCGTTGATGTCACCGATCATCTGCTGAGGAGGGTGCCGATTCTGAATATGTCATGGCGCCTCTCTATCTGAAGTAGCCTCCTCCTCAATAGTAGCTGGTGCCTCCTCTGGTACAACAGGCAAGCCCTGAGGTAGTGGATCGACCGGCCCCCATGAAGTAGACGTAGAAGGGTTGGGGCTGTGAGTCGACGTAGTCAAAGCAGAGCCTATCGGTGCAGCAGGTGGAGGAAGTTCTGGATCATCAATTTGGTCGGCACCATCTTCCTCATCATCAAAGAGAGGTTCCCCGACCTCGTGATCACCTGCACGCTCAAATCTAGAAAAAGGACAATGCATGGTCTCGTCAAAAGTGACGTCAAAAGTCTCCATGACTCGGTTAGTGTCAAGGTTAAGCACACGATATGCACGAGTATGATTGCCATAACCCAAAAAGACACCGTCAGAAGAACGAGACTCAAACTTGTCCAAATTGCCTTTCTTGAGAATGAAACAATGGCAACCGAAAACCCTGAAATAACTCACTTTGGGCAATCTCCCAAATCGCAACTCATAAGAAGTTTTCTTCAAGAAAGCACGGAGGAAAATGCGATTGGAAATATAGCATGCAGTGTTCATAGCCTCGGCCCAATACTTCCTAGGAGTCCTATGCTCATCGAGCATCGTCCTAGCCATTTCAACAAGGGTCCGATTTTTCCTCTCAACCACACCACTTTGAGGCGGTGTGTAAGGGGAAGAAAACTGATGCTCTAAACCCAAAGAGTCACAAAACTTCTCAAATTCTGAGTTTTTGAACTCGGTACCATTATCGCTACGAATAGCTCTCATCGAGTTCTTAGGGAACTCGTTTTGGAGACACAAAATCAAATTTCGAGCAAAAGAAAAGGTCTCACTTTTATCAGCCAAGAAGAAAACCCATGAATATCTTGAGTAATCATCAACAACTACAAGCACATACCACTTCCCACCAACCGAGCTAACCCGAGCCGGACCAACAGTGTCCATATGCAAAAGCTCACCGGGATGCTTAGTCATAACTTGATTCACCGGAGGGTGGGGAGCAGCAACCATTTTCCCATGTCTACAAGGATGGCAAACAAGATCCTTCTCCATGTGTAACTTAGGCAATCCTTGGATCAAACCAAGTGAGCTAAGCCTTGCAAGCAAGTCAAAACTTAAATGGCCAAGTCTCCTATGCCATTTCCAAAGATCGGAGGAAGATCCTGCCACAAGACAACGCGAAATACCAAAAAACTCTGAGAAATTTGCATGAAAGACTTTCCCAAAAGGCGAAATCAAACACACAAGATTGCCCTGAGAGTCCAAAATACGACTGAGATTTGGCTTAAAACGAATCTCATAGTCATCCTCAAAAAGTTGTGAAATAGAAAGAAGGTTAAAATGCAAGTTCGAGATAAGAGCGACATCACGCAATACAAAATGCTCATTAACTCGCACAGAACCACGAGACACAACCTTACCCTTGCTATTGTCACCGAAGGTGATAAACTCCTTTCCGGCAACTGGACTAAGGCTGGAGAACCACTTGGAGTTTCCGGTCATGTGCCTTGAACACCCGGAATCCACCAACCAAACATCCTCCAGTCGACTTACCTACATCAATGAAAAGACATAGGGTGAGCATATGGTCCAACACTGGGGTGAGTAAAGTAAGAAGAGTACTAGTGTTGTCTCGGCTGCTCAAAAGAACGGTTAGTAGCAAAACCATTCCTAGCATGCCTACGGGGGAAGCGATCACCACGAACAGGAAAACGTGGTCCGCTAGGAGAAGAGCGCTCACCGCGATATCCAGAACGCGGTTGGGGGTAACGCTCGAAACCAAAACCACCGCCACGGGGTCCGTAGTCTACAAAGCTAGGATCTCGCCGGGCAAAACCTCCACGCGGCCTAGGACCTTGAGGCATTGGACCTCTAGGCCTAGCAACCCTCCTTTGAACGTTCGGTGCATGTATATCATGGAAAGAATGATACATGTCTGAATTGTTCATCTCCCTTGCACGACGTTCCTGTCTCTTACGCCGAAAGCAAAACTCCCTCAAGTGTCCATCTCTCCCATAGTGCTCACAATGGTACCTCACCGCTCTCATTGGGGGTTGTTGGTACTCATGGTATTGGGTGTGGATCACTTGGTTCTTTTGTGGCAAACACTCCTCTTGGATAGGTGGCATAGTGTCTAGCTTGTTTCTCAAGTGGTTGGGCTTTGGAGACCACATTTGTTTCTTTGGTGGCGCTCTCAGAGGTTCCTCATACACTCCATTTTTTGTGTTAGGCTTGAGAGGCTCTTTGGATGGGATTTTGGTTAGCTTGGGAGTAGTGGTGGAGTTGGGCTTCTCACTCGGGTTAAGACCACTAAACTCTCCAACCTTGCCAAAAGAAGCAGCACTCTCCGACCCTTGAGCAAAACCTACACCTGGACCTCTAGCAGCACGCTTGAATTGAGCAATCATCATGCCAAGCTGCGGCTCACCACTAGAAACCCATGACAAGATGGTCTGAAGGTATGTGTTTTCTTCCTCGGTTTGCATCTTGTCATGCTTCATGTTTGCAATCTCCATCTCCAAGCCCTCACACAAAGCACACCTAGTCACACACGTGCTATCTGAGCTGGCCTTCTCAAGACACACAATCTTGGCGTTCTTCTCTGCCAACTCAGATTGCAAGCCTGCACAAGACTTGCACGCACCAAGCAAAACAGGTCTAGCTCTAAGCTCATCCGCCTCTCCCACCAAAGCCACATACTTCCCTCTCAAGGTAACAAGATCAGTCATGTGCTTAGTGCACATCTCACAGTCATCTTCCTCGATGACTACAACGGTGGACTTGGCAAACTCAAGTTCCTTCACCGCATCCTCCCACTTCTGCCTAAACTCCTTCCTCTCTCTAGCAGCAAGTTTCAGCAACTTGTTCTGACTCACTAGAGCAGCACTAAGAGTCTCAACCTCAGCAACAAGATCATCGACGGATTGTGATACCTGAGAGGTGACGTCGTCGTCGTGGGGAATCTCCTCCAGCTTGCTGTTGACCTCGTCGCCAAGGGCCATGGTGCAGAAGCCCGGAGTGTCGGCGTAGAAGCAGAGGCCGTTCAGCTTGTCCTCGACCTTCCTCTTCTCGGACTCGTCGTCACTTGACAGCATGCTATTGTCGTCCGAGTTGTTGTCGAGGTCACTGAGCGAGGCGAGGAAAGCGCGCTCCTGAGCCTTGGCTTTCTCCAAGTACTTGCGTTTGATGTAGTCTTTGTTGAAGCCACCCTTTCGCTTGTGCTTGGCGAGGGTGTACTTCTCCTTGCGCTTGCCAGAGTCATACTTGTAGCCATGGTCGCCCTTGCCGAAAGCCTGCTTGTTCTACTTGGGGCAGCTGGCGACGAAGTGGTTGGGGTCACCGCACTCGAAGCATCCAACTTTTCCTCCTCCGCGGCGTCGGTTCATGCGATTGTTGTGAAATCGCGAGAACCGATTGGCAAGCAAAGCCAACTCATCATCCCCCAAGAACTCCAGCTGTTCCTTAGTCACAGAAAGGAGTGAAGAAAGAGCAAAGCCACAGGTTGGGTTAGCAGAAGAGCCAGAAACAAGAGCCATAGATGGGCCAGAAGGATTCTCATAAGATGCCCTCGTCATGGCATCAATCTCACTAGACTTCAGCTTGCTAAAGAGAACATCGCAAGTGAGAGTCTCATAGTTAGGTGATTCGATGATCGCCTGAACCTTGGAATCCCACACCGATCGATCAAGAGTATGAAGTAGCTTGAGAGCCCTCTCATGATCATCGTACGACAATAGCTCTCTATTAGCACGCATCTTGTTGACGATTACCTGAAAGCGAGCGAATAGACTTTGAATGCTCTCGCCAGGCAAATGTTGAAAGTTCTCATACTCACGCTTGTGCAACTCGTAGAGACAGGTTTTGACTTGAGTGGTGCCCTCATGAAAGCACATGAGAGTCTCCCAAATCTCCCGAGCCGTAGTGAGGTGAGAAACGCGATCAAACTCGGACATGCTCAAACAAGAGAAAAGAGCGTTACGAGCCCGACTATTGGCATCGTGCTTATCGACCTGCTGTGGGGTCACACGTGCAGCCAGGACAACGTAGGTCAGGTCATTGCAAATCTCCCAAACCGAAGCGCTCAAACTCTAAAGATAGGCCGACATACGTATCTTCTAATACGCATAGTTTGTCCCATCAAAGAACGGCGGTTTGCCCACGCCGCGATCCATGTCGCCTTCTATGGATCTAGAACCGGCTAAGGTCTAAGATCCTTAACCTGCTCTGATACCAATTGAAGGACCGAGAATGCGACACCAAGGCGACTAGAGGGGGGGTGAATGGGATGAGAGCCTGAAAATTTCTTCTCAGAAACTTAGGCCTTTGTCCCAAAATTCAACCCCGAAAGCTTCACACACAAAACGTGATGCCCACGACCCTCAGAAAGAGGGTGGATGATCCCTAGGATCACAGCGAGGCACCACTGAGAAGAGACAACCAAAAAACACAGACACCGAGTCGAGAGGACACCTTCAAAACCGGACCCCAAATGCTTCTCGAGCCTGGCCTTGATCGCTCGGGAAGATGTCCGTAATCGAGGGTTACCCGAGTACTCGAGGGATACCTCGTTCACTGGGAGAAACTCCGTAATCGAGGGTACCCAAAGAGAGCTCGAGGGATACCTCGTTCGCTGGGAGAAAATCCGTAATCGAGGGGCTCCGAGGCTCGAGGAAAGTCACATTCGCCTGGGAAAACTCCGATATAGAGGGGTACCGAGAGCTCGAGGGATGCCTCATTCGCTCAGAGAAAAATTCCGTATTCGAGGGGTACCGAGATGAGCTCGAGGAATGACGCTCGACGGGTCCCGCTTGAGGGTACCTGAGGGGTGCTCGAGGGGTGCCTCTCGAGGGGTCCCTGAAGGGTGCTCGAGAGGTTTCGCTCGAGGGTTGCCTGAAAGCTGCTCGAGAGGTGCTGCTCGAGGGGTTCCCCGAAAGGATCAATTCCATCTTAGGAAAGGACTCCTCGAGGGAGACTCAGATCCAATCCCCCGAACACAGCGCACCTTTCCGCCCCCTCTCCAAATCCTTCCAAATCCAAACCAAAACGAAATCTCTCGTTCCCAAGCTTGGAGAAGATGATCTCTTGGTAGTTAGGAGACTAATCCTAGAAGATCAACCGCTCAAATCGACTCAAACTCTGGGAAACCGAAGAAGTGAGTGCAAGAACGGAAAAAGTCATCACGAAACTCAAAACAACCTGATCTACTTGTTCGTGAGGTTTGAGTTAAATTCCTTCGGTGGAAATGATCTCCTCACAACAAGGAACAAGTAGGGTCAAACGAATTCAAAAACGAGACAACGTAGAGGGAGAACGAGCGATAGAAAAAACATGGAGAAAAGATGAACGCGAAGAACAACCCAAGAACTCGAATCACACCCGCGAATTCCAGCCAAAAATCGTCCCCACGAGGAGACAAAGGGATTACGATCCCTTTTCCTTGAATCCAAAAACACAGAGGAATTGTAGCACTCTGCGGATATCAGTAACTACAGCAGAGGAATGGGGAGACAGGAAACCCTAGGTGGAAAACTGTAAATGACTGAGATAAAAGAGAGAGGAGGGTTTACCTCTCCATATATATAGCCTACTACATTATTCCCCTTCTACCCCTAGATACACAGAGTGAGCAGGCTAACCCTAAGGGTATTCCTGTCTAACTCCCATTGTCTTGATCCGACGGCCACGCCCGCACATCCCGGTAGCTTCGCCTCGACATGACCTCACCAGATGCCGCCATGTGCCGTCGCCGTCCAACAGTCCACCTCGTGAACTCCGCCACTGGTTTTGAGGCCCAAACCAGCAAACCGTCTGCAACCCTAGTTTTGAGGCTCAAACTCAGAAACCGGCCCACCCAGTGGTTTTTCTGTGGCTCTACCACCAAACCGAAGCCGTAGAGGGATGCACCGCCCGTGCACCCCGTCCACCCGCAAGTCTTCACTCGTTGTTGTCCCAGGCTGTCAGCCACCACGGCTGATCCTCCGGCCACCGGTCCGTCAGTCCAAGTCCGAGTCCGCCCTTCACCGCCCTTGGTCCATCGGCACAGCACTCCAGCACTTGACCTTCACCTTGCCTTTGATCGCCGTCTCCGTGCTCAACACCTGCACAACACGAGCCAAAGAACATGCGCATCAAACCCATTGACAATCACTCGTCATCACAAGACCCGGATTAACTGGTGACAATTAGTTAAATAAATAATAATAATATGCGTATCAACTGTTGCATTTTTTTGAAAAGTGAGACCCATCATCATCAACTGTTGCCCACATCATCATCAAATCCAACGAACGAATGAAAAATAATAATGACAATTAGTTAAATAAATAATAATACACATATTACAAATATCTAAATGCAAATAATGATAGCAATAACAAATAAACAACAACCAGAAAATAGCAAGGGAAAAAGTGAAACTAACTTTTCGACACAGATTTTGCACTTCAAGGACGGTGCTGGGACCGAAACAAAGTTCATCAACAACACCCCTTTCAGCAATAATGATGAAAAGGAGTGCCAAGGGGCTACTATTGAGGGAAGTCCTAACGTTTTGCCCCCTTGCTCTGTCTCACTTTTGTTATTTGACCCTAGGGCAGGTGATGAAGTCGCGGACATCAGTTTCGCTTGTCAGTAGAGTGAATACGCCCAGTTGGTGAAAGGAACATTTCGCCAACCAAAATGCATCTTTCGTCAACACTCGACACCTTCATTGCATCAGAAAGGGTTCGTCGAATGGGTAAATGAACCTTTCATCGAGCGAGTGGAGCTTTTTGGTGGCTACGGGAGAGTTCGCCTTGTCTCTATCGATGGAGGGTTTTCATCACAACAAAAGGGAGCCTTTCGCCATGACGATGGGTTTTTCCGTTTATGTGGGTACATTCACCGGATGATCGGTTTCGTCCCTACTAGAGAAAGGAGGGCAGAACCAGGTGAAGAGGTTTCGTTTCTAATGCAATGTTTCTGCCTTGGTACTATAGGTGTTCTTCGTGCAGGGATGAGCTTTCGGTGTCACTGCTGATACGCCCGAAAGAGAAGGAGCATGCCCTCCCCGACGTGGGCCCCCGGTGCGTCATCATAGAGGAACCGATGAGGGGACCAGTCAAGGGAGGCATTCTCTGAGACGGTTAATATGCCTTGTAATGTGTGGGTATTTTGGTCCTTGTAAAAAATACGGGCATGTATAAATAAAGCTTCGCATGAGTGGTGTAAGGGGGATGGAACCCTAATTCCACATGTGTTATGAGAAAATACCTTTCGTCTCACATCATTTTCCCTTTTGTTCGGTTGTTGATGTGTCCTCAGTAACTTGAGCGGCAGCCCGGTGTTCAAAGGCTTAGACCTAGGACAACAAACTAAAAAAAGTCAAAGCAACTTGTAATTTGTAACAGAGAGAGTACTTATTTGATAGAATTCATTAGAGCAGTGTTTTAACATAAATCCATCTAAAATATTATTATCTAAGACATGTGTAAAGGCGGAATCTCTCTGATTAAACTGATCGTAGGCATTTTGTTTTTAACAACTTCATCTATGATAGTCTGTCGTCCTTAATATGTGCACGTCACTAATGTTGACACATCACAGATGTGAAATCTAGGGATGTTTCCGGTCACTAATATATATGCATCCTCAACATAATGTGGTGAATATTTGATTTGCGTATATATACTTTCGAGAGCAGATGGAATCATCTAATCTAGTGCGTAGTACAGTATATTACTAAGGGGTGTTTAGTTGATGAGTGAAATTTTTTTGGGTATCATATATATCGGATATTGCGGCACTAATTTAGTCTACTAAAAATAAACTAATAAAAAACAATTACATATTTCGCCAGGAAACCGTGAGACAGATTTATTAAGACTAAGTAATCCGTCATTAGCACATGTTAGTATAATATTGTCAAATTATGGACTAATTAGGGTTTAAAAAATCATTTCGCAAAGTTATCGCAATTTGTTGTGTAATTAGTTATTTTTTAGTCTATATTTAATACTCTATGCATAAGTCCAAACAGTTGATGTGATAGATGAAAAGTTTTTTTTGGTGAGAAAACACCCCTCCTAAAGTGTCGTGGGCATGTGAGACTTGTGTGGGAGAAACGGAAACAAAGGGTGTAATCGATAAAAACACGTGGCCGACAAATAATCATGAGCCATTGACACGCGCTTTTTACGGCGGCTGGTCCCCTACTTGATTCCGCATCATCGAGCTACTTTGAGAGCTGCCGTTTTTATGATGTCGAGCTACCACATGGAGCTTAGAAGCAATATTAGGGTTTTAACGATGAGTGCAAAGGTTTTGGTTTGTCTTGGAAAAAAAAAAGATGGTGTGATGCACTACCAGCTAGCTAGTATAGCAGGCCTGACTTAAGCTACTCTACTGACTTTAATCCGTACAAATTACTCGTGGAATAGTGTTTTTGTCTCACAAAAATAGGCCGTACGAATTAGCCGAACCGGCTTGTATCTCAAGCGAACAGTGACGTGGTCCAATCCTTTCCCTCCTCTAGATCCATCAGTATATACACACACGCACACTTTGAGAATTGGCCGCACACACACCAACACACCCCTGTAGCTTGAGCGAGCCACACAAGAAGAGAGACCTTGAAAGCAGAGAGAGCAGAGTACAATGGTGATGGCGGATCTCGCCATTGGAGGGATTTCCAAGACGGTGGTTCAGGAGCTAGCGAAGAGGGTGAAGAATGCCAAAGAGGAGGAGGCCAAGCAGTGGCAGATAGTTGAGCGTGACATAGTGTTCATGAAGCATGAGTTCGAAATGATGCAGTCCTTTCTGGCAAGCGCCACTGCCGCCGATGGGGAGAGGTTCCGGGGCGCTGTGGCCAAGACCTGGGTTAGGCAGGTCCGTGACCTGTCTGATGGCGCCGAGGACTGCATCGACTTCGTCCTCAACCTGGACACGGAGAGGTCTTCCCGGACCTGTTGTCTCCGCATGCTGCCGTCCTGCATGCATATGACAGGAGGAGTGCTACCCCTGGACAAGGCTGTGTCTGACATTGAGCAGCTCAAGGCCATGGTTGAGGATGTGAGCAGGAGAAACATGCGCTACAGCGGCCTTGGAAGCAGCAGGGACACTGACACCCGCAAGCCAGTGCCGGTGGCCGGCCACATTCAACTTGTGCCCTCCGCTGCCAGCGCCAGCACTTTAGTGGACATCTTTGTCAATCCAAGTGACGCCGCAAAGGATAAGGTTGCAGCTGAGTGTCTCATCAATCTCGTGGCAGCAGCGGACCACGCAGACCTTGGCATCTTCTCTGTTTGTGGAACAGGTGGTGATTTTGGCACAGTATCCATTGCGAGGAAGGTGTATGAAGATCCAGCATTCTGCTCAGATTTCCCACACCGCGCCTGGGTGAAGCTGACGCAGCCTTTCGATCCACTCGGCTTCGTTGGGAGTCTAGTGGATCAGTTTGAGGCGAACTCACTGCAACTGCGACTGCGACCGCAAGGAAGCAGAGGAACAATTGCTACTGCGATTGCGGTTGCAGCGCAGAAACCACCACCGGAACAACTAGTTGCCAACTTTGTTGACGTCATTTGCAATAACAAATATCTCATCGTCCTGGAAGACGTGCTCAGCATGGCAGGATGGGATGCCGCCAGGGCGTTCCTGCCCAACAGCAGCAATGGGAGCCGGGTTATTGTGTTGACCCACCAGCTTGAGATCGCAAGCCTCTGCACTGGGACGAAGCCGGTTCAAGTATCACCGCTCCGAGAGTTCTCACCTCACCACTCTGTCTGCGTCTTCTACCAGGAGCAGGAGGTAATAATAAGCCGGCCAGGAACATTAATTAATCGATTACATTTGGAAAACCTTCTTAATTGCACATCTCACTGCAGGTTTTTAATTTATTCCTTCAGTTACTTCAGTAGCGCTACAATCATTTTTTAGTTTCTTTTTCTAGATCGATCTATATATGAATAGGAGGAGCTAGTACCTAGCTATAAGCCCAGGAGTTGTTTTTTTTTTTCGTGCTACATTCTCGATACTTTTAACACAGCACGCAGGAGGGCGAAAAACACTGATAATTAGGTATGGATTAATATATGTACCCTGCAAACTTCATTTGCACAACTAAACGAAGAAAGTATTTTTATAACTTTAAAGGAAGCATAATGATCAAAATATTGCACCTTTCAATTTCTCCGTATGGATGGTTCATATTATTTTTCCAGCCATAGTAAAATAATTTCGTATGATAAAACTTTAGAAGGTCGGTCACTTCTATGATAGTACGTGGCATATGCATGGTGGATAATGTTGATGTAAATTTAGGGTTACTTAAATTTACATCACTTCTATTATTTTTCGCAGCAGGCTAGGAGTAGAGCGACGGCTGTGGCAGTGGCACAGGATTATTCCGGTTCCGGCAGCGAGCAGCAGGCCAAGACAACGGCCGTGATCTCGGAGGAGGGACAGGCTTCCGGCGATCAGGAGGCCAAACCGGCGGCTGAGATCACGGAGGCACAGGCTGATTCATGACCTGGCCGACGGCTGAGACATTCAAGGAGGCACAGGCTTCAGCTTCACGCGATAGGCTAAGGTCGCACTGCAGTGAGGAGGGCTTCGATTCTCAAGCAAAGAAACTTGAGGAGCTGATAACTTCGCCAGACCGGAGAGACAGACACCATGTGATCTCAGTGTGTGGGATTGCTGGTGCTGCTGGAAAATCATCTGTCCTGAAAACCATCTATTACAGATGTTTGGCGGAGGAGGAGGCGCGGGAGAAGTCGTTTGCTGGCTATGCTTGGGTCATGGTACCCAATCCCTTCAACATTGACGAGTTCTGTCGGAGATTGCATTGGATTACGAAGTGTGGACCACCGGAGAAGCATTCAAATGTCGTATCTGAATGCAGGATGCACCTGTATTCATCCTGGAACCTTATTGTCGTTGATGGCCTGCAGTCCGAGGCTGACTGGGATTCGATAAAAACTAAGCTGACATTGGCAATGTATCGAAACTGTATCATTGTTGTTACAAATGATGAACGTGTCGCCCAGCGTTGTGCAGCTGATCAAGGGGACGTATACAACATCATCAGTAGTGATCAAGGAGACCTTCATCGTCCCATCCAACAGGTGTGTGTTTTGGTTTCCTCACAGGCCATTTAATTTGCGATACTTTGACTTTTTTGGTACATCGATTTTGCATGTTACATTTGTTCCCTCCGATCCCTTCTTCCTAGCTATATATATATGCATGCCATGATGATTTTTATGATCTGAGAGTTGACTTGTGACTCTCTCTTGTCAATTATATAATTTGCAGTGCGATGACGATGACGATTTGATCAGGCAAAGGGGCTCGTTAAGGCTGGCTAAAGCTTACAACTGGCTTTGTTCTAACCGCCTTGTGGGTCGTGATTCTTCTGAAGAAAAGAAACTTGAGGAACTGTTAACTTCGCCAGATCGGAGAGGCAAACATCATGTGATCTCAGTGTGTGGGGTTGCTGGTGCTGGAAAATCATTTATCGTGAGAACCATGTATTACAGATGCATGCAGCGGGAGGTGCGGGAGGACTTGTTTGGCCAGTACGTTCGGGTGGAGGTACCCTATCCTTTCGAAATCATGGACTTCTGCCGGGAATTATTCTTGGACTTGACAGGAGCTTCAGAGGGAGGCCAGGATTTCGTACGTGAATGTTCGAAACTCCTGTGCCGCCAGAACCAACGGATCCTTGTTGTTATTGACGGTTTGCGGTCAACTGATGACTGGGACTGCATAAAAGCCAAGCTGCGATTGGCAACTTCTGCATGCTGTGTCGTTGTTGTTACAAGGGACCCAACCGTTGCGAGACGTTGTGCAACAAATGTAGATGAGATATGCAGCATTACAAGTCTAGAAGAAGAAGAAACGCGTCGTCTCATCAGATATCAGGTGTGTTTTCGATCAATTTCCTCAAAAACATGCATATGGACGTACGTACTGATCGACTAGCTTTTAGTTTCAGATACCATGTAACAGTAGTAGTTTCTTGGATACGGCCGGTTTAGCTTCCTATTTCTTTATTGGACTGGGTCCCATGCATATCATATATCATATAGCTGCAGGCCGGGAATCATATTTACCTTCTAATGCTAAACCCCAGCTAGAACTCTGTCTTATATTCAAGACATCCACAACAGCATACAGCTCACTAGCTAGCGCATGCAATTTTGCATAGATGCTATCCACACCAGCAAACCACAACATGTGCACTACTAACATGCAGTTATTTGTCCACATGTCAACTACATAATATTAGGAACAAATATCCTTCTATATATAGCTTCTTGGAATTTTCAAATCCAATACTTTATTAGTCGAAACAAATATCCTTTCAGACTATCAAATCACATGGGCTTCACTTTATTATGATAATATATACTCTAGAGTACGTATTGGATCTGAAGTCTATAAACTATATAAAAAATTATTGCACCCATCAGTACTATGTTTACCAAAGTTCATACATAATTTTGTTTGTTTTTGTATACACTACAGGGTTCGGGCTCTTTGCCGAGTGTTGGCAGCACTCGGCGAAGGGCCTCTCGCACTCGGCGAAGCCTTTGCCGAGTGCCGCACTCGGCAAAGGGCACTCGGCAAAGAATTCTTTGCCGAGTGCCAATTATCGGGCACTTGGCAAAGGCTTTGCCGAGTGCCAAGTCCCCACTCGGCAACGAATTCCGGGCACCGTCAACTGACGGCTTCTTTGCCGAGTGCTGACGTGGTAGGCACTCGGCAAAGATTTTTTTTTCAAAATGAGCTTTGCCGAGTGCTGCAGCTCGCACTCGGCAAAGATGTCGCCTTTGCCGAGTGCCACGTGGCCGGCACTCGGCAAAGAGTCCGGGCTGGGGGTATTTTTCCCAGCTTTGCCGAGTGTCGTGGCACCTTTGCTGAGTGTGGCACTCGGCAAAGCTGGGAAAAGTTCAATTTTTTTCACTTTCCATCACACAAAACACAATATATATCACATATCCATATTCCATCACATAAAACACAATATATATCACATTCATATCCATATTCCATCACACAAACACAATATATATCACATTCATATCCATATCACATAAATATCCATAATCCACACAAAATACAACATAAATTCATCACAAGTTCATCCATCCACAAGTTCATCCATCCATCACAAGTGTGTCGATCCATCACAAGTCGAAGTCCAACACATATGAAACCCATCACTGCTCACCTTGGCCCTCAGAATGTGAAGAACTCCCACCTTGCCATGGTTCCCAACCGTGCGACCCGGGCGGAGGACCACCTTGCCACGCGGGCGGCGGAGGGCCAGCTGGCCACCCGGAGTACCCGGACTGCGAAGAAAGGCGACCCGGCCACCCGTAGTGCGGAGGAGGGCCACCAACGGGCCACCCGGACTGTGCCGAAGGGCCACCTTGAGGAGTCGGCGCCAAACCCTCCGACTGTGGGTGCACAAAGGAGAAGTGAACTCGTTAGTACCTAGAGGATGGCCACAGAAGTTAAAGCAATAAACAACCATATATACTCACCGGAGTCCCTGTCGGAGTACCAGGACGCACAAAAGGAGTGAGCAGCGAGGGAGGCACGACAATACCCGGGAGGTTCAGGCTCCCAAAGAAGTGAGCTATGTCCTGCGTCCTCTGCGCCTCCCGCTCTTGGATGGCAAGTAACTCGCGACGATGGGCCTCCGCCTGGGCCTCCTGCTAGGCCTGCAACCTCTACACCTGCTCCGCCTGGGCCTGCATCTGGGCCTGCAATATTCCTCCCGCAAGGTTTAAACAATACAAAAGCAAGGTATATGTGTAAAAGCAATGAACGACGAATAGAATAATACTTAACTGAAGTTGAACCATCATCTGCTGTGTGCTCGGCTGCCGAGGTCGTATGGGGACGGAGGAGCTCGTGCTCCTTGATCGAATCTCGGCGAGGTTGGGAACAGAGGCTGAGTTGACTGCGTCGTTGGTCATCCAGTACCGGTCGTGCTGCTTCCCTCCTCCCAGCCTCATCAGCAGGTTTGTATCCAGGGGCTAGGTGGCCGGATCAAAGTCCTCCCCATGGCGCTCGCGAGCCGCCGAGGTGTACTCGGTGACCTTGGTGTAGGCGCTCGCGTTGGTGTACGCGTCGGCCCCGTCCGCCGGGTTGTACTGGGTGTCCAACGCAGTCGCCTTGCCCTTGTGTGACATGACGTACGCCATGAACGGGTTGCATCAGTTCTGGCCACCATGCGACTGGGACTGCGAGGAAAACACAAAGATGATTACACGTAATGAGAATTGAGCGTTAGAATAAAAAAATAAATCAGTAGAGAGTACCCATCTGTCGGCGTATGCATTGAGGCTAAGGTTGCCTTGGTGGTGTGGCACCCCAGGCATCTGTAGGCGGCAGTCCCGGCGGGCACTGTGCCTCTCGTACCACTCGTCCGATAGCCACCTGTCCACAATGGCCGCCCAGCAGTCTACGTGATTGGCGCACCAACCAGGACAGAACTACATGACATCAAGTATTTAATATGTCAGAAGACCAATTAAAACCTACTTATTCTTCATGGAAGGAATCTGTATTAATATTTTCTACTTACCTGGAGGCACTGCTCCCTGGTGAGGTCAGTCTCCCTGGCGAGCATCATCTCCCTGGCTTCCGCCTTCTTCACCGCCCGACCTAACAT